>JAODAL010010851.1:0-102937 GCA_025379985.1 Phyllomedusa bahiana
ACTGAAACCTATTGTAGAATAATTGAAAATGACACCAGATCCCACATGGTTTTTCCTCAAATAAGGAGAATATGTCATGAAAAAAAATATTAGCGTATTAAAAAATAAAAATCTAAGCACCACTAATGAATAACATGATTTATTTTATTTCTACTTTACGTTGCAGTATATTTTCTACTTCCTGGTTACAATGCTTGATAATTACAGCGCTGGTCCTAGCGCAGCTGCAGTGCTGGGAGCCGCAAAACTGTTTCTGCGGCAAAATCTCTAGACATCACTGCAGAAAGACAACCTACGGTCGTTAAGGACAATTGAAAATTAGAGAAGGAGTCTGCAGAGAAAAATGCCATATACAGTGCGTTGCAAAAGTATTTGGCCCCTTTGAACTTTTCAACCTTTTGCCACATTTCAGGCCTCAAACATTAAGATATAAAATTTTAATTTTTTGGGAAGAATCAAGAAGTGGGAAGTGGATTGAAATTTCTTGGATATTTTAAACTTTTTTAAAAAATAAAAAACTTAAAAGTGGGGCGTGCAAAATTACTTGGCCCCCTTAAGTTAATACTTTGTAGCGCCACCTTTTGCTGCGATTACAGCAGCAAGTTGCTTGGGGTATTAGTTTTGTACATCGAGAGACTGAAATTCTTGCCCTTTCTTCCTTGGTAAACAGCTGGAGCTCAGTGAGGTTGGATGGAGAGCGTTTATGAACAGCAGTTTTCAGCTCTTTCCACAGATTCTCGATAGGATTCAGGTCTGGACTGTGACTTGGCCATTGTAACACCTGGATACGTTTATTTGTGAACCTTCCATTGTAGATTTTGCTTTATGTTTGGGATCATTGTCTTGTTGGAAGATAAATCTCCGTCCCAGTCTCAGGTCTTTTGCAGACTACAACAGGCTTTCTTCCAGAATGGTCCTGTATTTGGCTCCATCCATCTTCCCATCAATTTTAACCATCTTCCCTGTCCCTGCTGAAGAAGAGCAGGCCTAAACCATTATGCTGCCACCACCAGGGCTGTGGAGTCGGCAAGCCAAAGCCCCGACTCCGACTCCTCAATTTCCCAAACCTCCGACTCCTGACTTCCTCATACATGGCGCCTGGTTAAGTGATAATTTTACTGTAGTAAAATGATAACATCAGGCTGTTTATCACCTTGTGATACAATAATCAAGCTATTTAGGTAGAACAGACACTGACAAGCAAAAGGATAACAATGTTTTGATCTTTTGAACACTTGTGGGTAGAGTTGAAGAAAAAGCTGTATTTGAATCCAAGTCCAGTCTGCACCAACATTGGGAATGTGTAGAAGAGACATGGGATCAGATTTTGGTTAAGACATGCTTGAATCTGATCCAGAGCCCAGAAGGATTCAGAGAGTATTGAAAACCAAAAGGTGTAACAGTAACAATGCAGTTACATGACAAGAATCTGCAGAACTAAGCAGATGCTAAATACTTGCAAGTCACATTTATATATAAGATAGATAAGATGACTGTATATAAAATTACAGTAGCCTCATGCACAAAGCTGTAGTGGATGGTGAGACATGGAGCCTGAAAGTCACAAGTTCAAAACATTGTTACCATTTTGCTTGTCAGGGTAAAATATATTTATTGGATATGACAAAAAATTTAAAATATGCAAAACCCTGCAGGAACATTTGTGGAGTCTCTGAATTTGTTCTGAGAAATGGTATTGCCTCCATCAGATCCTGCATACATGACCTCACATCTGATCTCATCACTTTTCCAGGCTAGAGAACGGCCTCTCTACACTAACTTGGGTTGGGGGCAAAGCGGTGACCACAGGGGCAACATCTCTAACAATGTCAGAGTATAAAGAAATTGCCACAGTCAATTTTGATGAATGGTTGAACTCTTCTACTTATTTAAAAGCAGCTGAAAAATTTTGCTAAACTTTGTATGCTATGGGAGCGGAATCTTTTCCTCTGGGGTCCTTTTCCTCCAGGTCATCAATTACACTCCTCATGTGATAAGGCTGAAGATATGGGAGCAGTAGCACTGGCCGGACCCCATTCCTCTTTGCACTGCATCGAACTAACTGGACCAACTTATTATATATTTTGGGAGTCGGAGGCACCGACTCCGACTCCATGACTCCGACTCCACAGCCCTGGCCACCACCATGTTTGACAGTGGCGATGGTGTGTTCAGGGCGACGAGCTGTGTTGCTTTAACGCCAAACATATCGTTTATGCATTGTGGCCAAAAAGTTGGATTTTGGTTTCATCTGACCAGAGCACCTTCTTCCCCATGTTTGGTGTCTACCAGGTGGCTTGTGGCAAACTGTAAACAAGACTTTTTATGGATATCTTTGAGAAATGGCTTTCTTCTTGCCACTCTTCCATAAAGGCCAGATTTGTGCAGTGCACGACTGAATGTTGTCCTATGGACAGACTCTCCCACCTCAGCTGTAGATCTCTGCAGTTCATTCAGAGTGATCAGGGGCCTCTTGGCTGCATCTCTGAACAGTCTTCTCCTTGTTTGAGATGAAAGTTTGGGGAGACGGCCAGGTCTTGGTAGATTTGCAGTGGTCTTATACTCCTTCCACTACAATATGATCACTTGCAAAGTGCTCCTTGGGATGTTTAAAGTTTGGGAATTCTTTTTGTATCCAAATCCGGCTTTAAACTTCTCCACAACAGGATCACGGACCTGCCTGGTGTGTTCCTTGGTCTTCATGATGTTCTCTGCGCTTTAAACAGAACCATGAGGCTATCACAGAGCAGGTGCGTTTATACACAGACTTGATTACACACAGGTCGATTATATTTATTATCATCATTTAGGACAACATTGGATCATTCAGAGATCCTCACTGAACTTCTGGAGTGAGTTTGCTGCACTGAAAGTAAAGGGGCCGAATGATTTTGCACGCCGCACTTTTCAGTTTGTTTGTTATTTTTACAAAAGTTTAAAATATCCAATAAATTTCGTTCCAATTCACAATTGTGTTCCACTAGTTGTTGATTCTTCAAAAAAAATAAAATAAAATTTTATATCTTTATGTTTGAAGCCTGAAAAGGGGCAAAAGGTTGAAAAGTTCAAGGAGGCCGTATACTTTTGCAAGGCACTGTATAGGTATATAATGGCTAGAAACCGTGCTACTCCTCGTAAACAAACATATTATGCTTAAAAGCTATTGGAAAGTACAGGTACAATTTAACTCAAATAGACGTTACTGTTTAAAAGGTGCTTTTTACTAACATTCCATAAGATTTTTAGTATGTTTATTGCCATAAAAGGAAAATCCACAATGTGTCTTGGTGTGCTGAAAATGTTTTGATGCTCTCTAAAAGGCGCTTAACATTCCTCTTAATATCAGCAATATTTGATTTTCTATTGGTGTGTTCCACATACCTTTCATTATACACTCAATAATTTAAACCATGTAATGGTTTAAAAATTAAAAAAGCAACACATCAGCAGTTGCCTTAAATGCTTAAAGGTGTTACATTTATTAGCAAAACTATAATCTGTTGCCTGAACAAAGTATCTTCAAATTGTATTGTTGTGTTTAATAAGTAAAGACCGGTGGACAAGATCTTTCCTGTTCTGCCTCTCTTGGCTACATAACATATCCCATCCTCCATTAATCTGTTCCAATATTATGTTCTGGTAAAGAACAGAACGTAACTGTCATACAATTATATTCATGATTTGCTTATCATCCCAACTGCTGAAATTATTGGGATAATACTCGTCTCTTGTTTTACATTTTAACTATTAAAAAAAATAAACATTTCAATTTGTTGTAGCATCCATCTTTCACAGTCAAGTTTTTGGAATTTCACATGTTCAAACATTTTCTTTTAAACCGGTCCTATTCTGAACACTTGTGCCTGGCTGTCACATGCATACCTACTGGAACTGAACAAAAATAGATGACAGCCTATCTCTATAAATAGATTTTCCATTGAAAAAAGTATTTGATACATAGGGCCACATGAATGAAAATTGTGTAGGTCTAAAACGCACTTTGTTGCCCATACTAACCAATCAGAGCGCCCCTGTCATTTCATGTAGTGTTCTGGAAAAATGAGAGGGGTGCTCTGATTGGTTGTTATGGGCAACAAAGTGAGTTTTAGACCTAGACAGTTTTCATACATGTGGCCCATAATCTCTCTTCCATAGTTAGGTACTTTTGTAATGTGCCATCATTACATTTTTGTGTACTTCCTGCATCTCTACATCAGATTCCTCAGGAAGCTCATTATGTCTCTGTGTCTGGACACACAGAAAACAGTTCTGTGTCAAGCCTAAGAGATCTGGTGATCAAAGGGAGTTAGCATTCTTTACAACAGCCTATAAAGCCATATGTAGTACAGGTTGTTTTATACTTGTGTATACACGCTACTTAGAAAACGTTAGGGATACTTTTTTTGGATGAACATTTTTTAAATTAAAGGGGTTGTCTCACCACAAGGATTGCTTTTTGTGTTAAAGATCTTGTAAAAGCAAGTCACTTTGGAGTATATGTCCATTAAGAGTATCCTACCTATTCCTAAATATCCCCTCTTGTATGGGCTGCATCAGCTCCTCAGGGTGCTATAGCTAAAGACCTGTTCAATCTCTCATGATAGGCTGCCAGCACTGGTTGCTATAGCTACAGACCTGGCTTCTACTGTAGCCTAGTAGAAGCCAGTAAACACGCCCCTGAATAAAAAATTAAGACAAGAAAACAGGACTGAGGCAAGATGAATCAATGTAGTGAGACAACTCCTTTAACTAAATTAGACCATCTCTTAAAGGGATTGTCTCATTACAACAGTTGGCCTCCTTTTATGCTGGCTGCCAAGCAGAGCTGGTGAAGTGGAGGGGCATGTTTCTCCTCCCAACAGGATGTATCTTCACTCTCTGCAGACAATCCCCCAAAGTGTGCACATGATGGTTCATTCTGTGTAAGCTGGGGGAAGGGAAAGGTTCTGAGCTGTGATTGAAATCACTGGAAGTGAAAAGCTAAGTGTAACTCGATAGTTTATATCTAAATTTCTCGCTCTCTACATACTTTGTAACTAGATTGGGCATGTGACATTCAGGACTCTGGGAAAGATGGGTGATTTTTTTTCCTCTGTCTCTCTCACACAGCGATATATCCTGCAGATTATTATACCTCTGACCTCTACAGATCTGCAGTACAAAACTATATGCTTTGTCTGTTTGTGTTTAAATGGGACTGCACATCTGTATCACGTGGTTTATGTGGGAACTCGCATCTATCTCACAAAAGTTCTTTACGTGGGACTGCACAGTACAGCTGTCTTCACTCTCTGTATGTAATTTGTGTGGGACTGCACACCTTACATGGGACCGCTGTATTCATCTGTCTGATTTATGCACAAAAGTGATTTACGTGGGACTGCAGATGTGTGGCAAAATTGTTTTACGTGGGACTGCACAGTAAGTGGTAAGAGAGTTGTCCACTTATTAATATTTTCATTTTTATTATATATCATAGTAAATCATACAATATTCTAATTTACATGTATAGAAAATTCTGCTCCCAAACATATTCTAATTTACATGTATAGAAAATTCTGCTCCCAAACCTCTTGTATAACATTGCAGTAGGCCCTTATCTAGGAAAAATAAGGTATAGCTTACGTTTCGGTCTACACTAATGGCTACCATGTATGTGCCAAATATGCTCTTAGTCACGTGATTTATATATAAATATAAACCACAATCCAAAATTTGTGCCAGAGGCACTCTTTAATCTAATTTCACTGACGCAAGTTCCGTATGTAAAGCTTTTATTAGAACACTTAAAATATCCGACTCCTGTACCAGTTTTTTGATTACCCCTTACCCCAGTTTTGACCTGACAGAGCCCCATTTGTGAAATCTGACGTGTTATTTTATGTGAAAATAACTTTTTGACACTTTTACCTATCCAAGTGATTCAGAGATTGTTTTTTGTTACATATTGTGCTTTAGGTTAGTAAGAAATTTTGGTGCAAAAATCCTTGTTTATTTGTGAAAATATATATTAATATATTGTGAAAAATGTTTAAACTTCAAACATTTCTGTGTGTAATTCCACTCAAAATAGTTTCTAACTAGCATCTACCATATGTCTACCGTAGATTGGCATCACTTTTTAAATGTCTTTTCATTTTTTTAAACATTATGGGGCTTAGAAATTTAGTAGTCATTTTTCAAATTTTCAAGAACATTTGCAATATACATTTTTTTTTAGGCAGCAGTCCAGTTCTGACATGGCTTTGAGGGGCCTGCATGTTAGATACCTCCATAAATGACTTCATCTAAGAATCTTCAAACCTTAAAGTATTTACAACAGTGTTTAGGAAGTTTGTTAACCCTTTAGGTATTTCACAGCAATCAAAGCAAAGTGGAGGTGAAATTCCAAAATTTCACTTTTTTTTTTCGCAGATTTTCAGTTTTTATCAATTATTTACAGGAACACAGTAGATATGATCAAAGAATTGCAACTTAATTTTAATTCCCCAGATTTTTCCATTTGCAGAGATATTCTATATGTGCCCTAGTGCACTATTTGGCTCAACCACAAGTCTCAGAAAAGGAGGAGCACCTACTGGACTTTGGGGTCTCATTTTCAATACAATTTTATTTAGGCGCATTTCAGGTTTGTGGATACCCTAAGTTGCTAAAAGTTAGTAAACACCCCATATTGGAAACTACACCCCTTAAGAAATATACTTAGGGGTGTGGTGAGTATATTGAACCCACAGATGTTTCACAAATTTTTTTAGCGTTAAGCGGTGAAAATAAAAAAAAAAATATTTTTCCCAACAATCTGCAATTTTAGCTTAATATGTTTAATCTTTACAAAGAATTCTGGGAAAAAAAACACCCCAAATTTTGTTATGCAGTTTCTTCCAAGTTCAGTAAAAAAAATGTGTTTTTATGTCGTCATATTCTGACAACCATAACTTCTATTTTTCTTTATGCAGAGCTGATTATGGACTTGTTTTTTGCGGAATGAGATGAGGTTTCTATTGGTACCTTTATGGGATGCATATGACACTTTGATCACTTTTTAGTAAGGTTTTTGTGAGGCATTTTGAGCAAAATACAGCAATCCTGGTAGTGTTTTTTATTTTTAACAAAGGTAACCGTGTGGTATAAATGACATGCTAGCTTTACTCAGCAGGTCGACGCGATTACAATGATACCCAATTTGTATATTTTTTTTTTTTAGGTGTTACACAATAAAAACACTTTTTCAAAAGGGAAAACACATTTTCACCATAGTCTGAGAGCCATAATGTTTGCTTTTTATTTTTCTGTTTAGCGGAGCGGTGTATGGACTTATTTTTAGCGGGATCAGTTGACATTTTTATTATCATTATGGAGGAGACGAGGCTTTTTGATTGCTTTTAAATTTGTTTTTTGAAAGCAAGGGCGAAGGAAATACTGCAATCTTAGTATTGTTTTTTGTTTTTATTCTTAATAGCTCACCGTGCAGTGTATGTGACTACTTAGTTTTACAATATGGGTTGATACGATTGCGACGATACCCAATCTATATAGTTTTTTTATGCTGAAGTGCTTTAAAAAAAAAGGGGGGGGGCTTTTATTGTGCAAAAATATTTATGCGGCACTATCTATTAATAGGAATAACTTTTTTATTTTTCCCATTTACAGAGCTGTGTGAGGTCTCTTTTTTGCAGGATGAACTGACGTTTTCATTGTTACCACTTGGCGTTTATATGCCTTTTTGATTGCTATTTCTTCTATTCTTTGTGTTGCGAACTGACAAAAATCGCAATTCCGTGACTGTTTTTTTCTTATGGTGTTCAGCGTGCGGGTTAAAAAACGTGACAGATTTATAGGCTAGGTCATTACCCATACAGCAATAACAAGTATGCGTACTTTATGTTTTATTTTTTGGTGGGCAATTGGTGTCTGGAAAGGGGCAGTGTAAGTGTTTTTATTTTATTTTTTTTTACTTTTTTTAAACTTTTCCCATAGGGGACTTGTATTAGTGATCACTGTTACAATGGAGAGCACTATACAGAAGCCTTTGTTAGGCCAACGTAAGTTCTCTCCCTCTGACTTGATTGATCGCGGCACCTAAGGGGTTAATCATTAATATACAGCTGGACCCATTCTACGATCGTGCGGGTCCCGCTTAAGAGCCTACACGACGCCCAGGACGTACCTGTACGTCCATTTACAGGAAGTCACTTCTTGCTAAGACGTACAGATATGGCCGATGTCGGAAAGGGGTTGAACACAGCAGGAAGTGGCCATGCCTCCTTAATAGCCAAGAGGGAGATAGGGCAACAACCTCAAAATGGTGGAGCAGCATCGTCAGCATGGGGGAAATCTTTATAGCAATTGCAAACAGGTAAGAAGGCAAGCAGTGGAGAGCGGTGTGACCTTCCTCCCTCCCTTACGCCCCCTCCTCCAAGTCCGCAAAAAAAGGAAATACCATAAGGTTCAGGTACCCTACAGGCCATTTAGCAATTCAGTAGTGGACATTTCCTAAACAAGGAGGGGCACAGGAGGAACACCTGGGGTGCTATACAGAGATGTGGGAAAACCTGGGCAGGACCACAGACCAGAACCTTGGGGCAAGACTGTAAGCCAAAGCGCAGAAGCTGAGGGTGAGACTGTAAGCCAAGCGGCAGAAGCTCAGGGCGAGACCAAAAGACATAAGTCCAGAGCTCAGGGTTAGAACATAAACCAAGGGGAAGACAGCAGCTGCAAACACACCCCAAAAAAAAAAAAAACCTTTAGAAAAAGGGGAAAATACTCCCACACATAAAGAAGGAACCCCCTGAAACAAGACCTGCACATAGACTAAGAAAACAGAGGGCAGGAAGTCAGTGAAGTAAGATCGGAGAGTCTTTACATCCTCATGTGTTGGCACACTGTGTGTCAACACAAGAGGAAGTGAAGACTCTTCGCTCTTGCTCTTGATGGACCCATGGATGGCTGTATGTGGTATCACAATAAGGCATATGACATGACCATAAGATTATATGTTAGAATTATAACTCAATAAGAGACTATACCACAGGCTATCTATATTGTTGATACGAAGAAAGAAAATTGTATGTGTTTCAATTTTTAAAGTTATATATGAAGAGATGGTACTATTACGCAGCTATCTGTCTGTGATTGAAATTGATCTACTGCAACGGCTAGCGGGTAAGCAGGTGGATCCACAGGGTCATCTTGAGAGATGTGCAGAACACTCCATGGAGCGGAATCTAAGGAGGCCCCTTATATTTACCAGAGCCTGCCGCAACATGGGCTTGACTTGGCTGTGGGGGACTACCATGTTGCTACCCCTGACATGGCCACTTGTGGTGACAGCTGAAGTGCGGGTGGAGGGGAGGGCGGCAAAGATGGATGCGGCGTCTAAGTGAATAAAAAATGGTGCCACGCACCTTTCTTCACGGCGATCGGAGTCCCCACAGCGTAACTGCGGGGATCCGATGCTAGGACATGGCAGCAGGAAGCCTTCTGAAGACCTCCATCGCTGCCATTTTCTTGTTTGCCCCACTCCTGGCCCCCAGGCAGGAAGTGGGGAAACCGCCATCTTGGTACAGCCTAATGCATGGTCTATGCAATGAATTAGGCTGTATTAACGATCGCGCCCCCTACTGGTGAAGTGCCCTAGGGGGACTCAATGTTAAAGTAAAAAAAATAAAGTTTTAAAGTACAAAAAAAAAGTATTAAAAGTTCAAATCACCTCCCTTTTCCCGTTTTACAAATAAAAACAATAAAATAATAAAAAAGTTACACATATTTGGTATCGCTGCATCCGAAAAAGTCCGATCTATAAAAATATG
The DNA here is from genome assembly GCA_025379985.1 of Phyllomedusa bahiana. Lineage (NCBI taxonomy): Eukaryota > Metazoa > Chordata > Amphibia > Anura > Hylidae > Phyllomedusa > Phyllomedusa bahiana. Next base: position 9,810 of record JAODAL010010851.1, read on the forward strand.
ATATCATTTATCACGAGCGCTGAACGCCATAGAAGAAAAAAATTCCAAACGCCAACATTGCGCTTTTTGGTCATTTCACTTTGCATAAAAATTGGAATAAAAGTGATCAAAAAAGTCTTATGCATTCCAAATTGCTAGCAATAAAAAGAACACTTCAGCCCGCAAAAAATGCAGCCTCCCTGACGTCCGTAGGTGTTAGTACAAAAAAGTTATTGGTCGCACAAAATGTCGCTGCGGAGTAATTTAAAAAATAGAAAAAGTTTGGAATCTTTTTACGGCACCAAAACATAACGGAAGCCCTACATGTTTGGTATTGGCGGATGCATATCAACCTATAGAATACAAATAACACATTATATTTACCGAAGTTTGAACCCCGTAAAAGCAAAAACCCGCAAACATGGCAAAAGTACTTTTTTTCACAATTTGTCCCACTTGAAATTTTTTTGCAGTTTCCCAGTATATTCTATAGTACAGTGAATAACACCATTAGAAGGTATCTTGTCCCGCAAAATAAAAGCCCTCATATGTCTATGTAGGTGGAAAAATAAAAAGGTTATGGCTCTGGGAACGCGAGGGGGGAAAAACAAACATGTCAAAAAAAAAAAAAAAAAATCGCAAGGTCCTTAAGGGGTTAAAGAAAGGAACTCTATACTATCGGTCACGTGCACCAGCAGTCACAAATTCTTTGTAGATATGTGGGGTTCATTAGGGAAACAAGGCAAAACTATTAAAGTTTTAAGCTTTAATATAAATATGCAGTGCTTGGTTACAAAAAATACAATATAATACAAAATTAAGGCTAGCCACTCCAAATGCAAACAATCCAAAAACAAATAAAAATTGATCAGCACATCCAATTTTAGAGAAATCTGTGTTGGTGCACACTGACGTGGCAGCAAAGCAATGCAAACAGAACAAAATATGAACAGCACTTGGGTCACAGAGGGGATGGCTGATTACATGTTAATTACAAGTCATATTTTCTAGCTTTTGTCATAACTCCTCATTGGAGTCTTCTAGCCAGATATCATGACCATCAAGTTACCAAGAACGAGTTTACCAACCCAGGCATACCAAATTTAAATATGACAGATTCATCATTTGACCAATTTCCTTTTCTGTCGTTCCCTAAATCTAAAAATTCTCGCGAACGTGACAGGAAGTGTGACTGGGTTCCTTGGTCATAATCTCATAAGTGAGTTCTGAAAAACATGGATTATGGCCAAGATTTGTTTGCTTTATAACTTTTCTTATCATCATAATCTATGTGCTCAGCTATACCATGTGCTCAGGGTCGTGGTGACAGATTGTCTGGCTTATGTTTACCTTTCTCCCACTTTTTCTAATTAACACATTTGTGTTAATTGGCATAACTGCCAAATGGGCTTGTGCCTGCCAAACATCATCTCACTGGGATCAATAACTGCAACACCTCCCCAAAAGAAATGGTAAATTGACTGTTATATGATAGATCACACACAATATTTATATACAAAACAATGTAGCAAACCAGAATTTATAATTTGACCCCAGAGACTATTTTTTCTTACAGGAGAATGGGGGAGGCTATTATAGGGGGCCTACTGTACTGTATAAATGAGGTATAGCAGCAGAATTTATAACACAGGCAAACTAGAAAATGTAATGATTTCCTATTGCACACATAAAAAATAAAAACTCTTAAACTGAAATCTTTAGAGGATGAACTTAATAAAATTTAAAGTACTACAGGTGGTTGCACAAAAAGTTTGCACTTCGACCCTACTGGCTTATTTTGGGCCAGAATTCAGAATGAAAGTAATTTTTTTTTCATTTTCTCATCTGTGAAGCTGTATAATGGCACACAGCATTCGCATTACAAAAATGTACATGGTCTACTGAAGCATCAATTTTTGACCATGTTATAGGCCATTGAAGAAACCGCTAATAATGACGGCTGTGGACAATATTGTAGCAATAAAAATAAAAGGAAGGAGTGTACATACTAAGACTATGTCTACACAGCACAGGATTACAGTTGGATCTTTAAGCGGATTCAATATTTAGAATCCACAAAAATCTGACAATCCTGTGCCCATAGCCTGCAGTAGAAAATCCGTGCTGTTTTATACACAGGACGGATTTTCTACTGTGGGATTTCTAAACCGCCGGCTCTCTACCGGAAGACAGAACATGTTCTATCTTTCGCTGTATTCCTGTCGGATTCCCGTAGGTACTGGGCCGGCAATAAATTCAAAAACTGACCGCGATTTTTAGCGCAAACCCGTGCCAAAAAGCGAGGTACAACGATGTAAAAATCAGGGCTGTGGAGTCGGAGTCGTGGAGTCGGTGACTATTTTGCAGGAGTCGGAGTCGTCATTAAAGGGACCGACTCCGACTCCCAAAATATATCATAAGTTGGTCCAGTTAGTTCGTTGCAAAGAGCAAGAGGAATTGGGTCCGGCCAGTGCTACTGCTCCCATATCTTCAGCCTCATCACATGAGGAGTGTAATTGATGACATGGAGCAGGCAAAGCGCTGCCCAGGGGAGAAGATTCTGCTCCCAGGGTAAACACATTTTAGCAAAATTTTTCTCCTGCTTTCAAAGAAGTAGAAGAGTTCAACCACTCATCTAAACTGTGTGGCTGAGGCAATTCCTTTATACCCCGACATTGTTAGAGATGTTGTCCCTGTGGTCACCGCTTTGCCCCCAACCCAAGTTAGTGTAGAGAGGCCGTTCTCTAGCCTGGAAATAATGAGATCAGATGTGAGGTCATATATGCAGGATCTGATGGAGGCAATACTATTTCTCAGAACAATTTCAGAGACTCCACAAATGTTCCTGCACTGTTTTGCATATTTACAATTTTTTGTGTTCTAAAGTCATATCCAATAAATATATTTTACACTGACAAGCAAAAGGGTAACAATGTTTTGAATTTGTGACTTTCAGGTTCCATATCTCACCATCCACTACAGCTTTATACATAAGGCTACTGTAATTTTAGATAGTCATCTTACCGATCTTATACATAACTTTGACTTGCAAGTATTTAGCATCTGCTTAGTTCTGCAGATTCTTTCCTGAAACTGCATTGTTACTGTTTTGCTCCTAAAAATCAAAATGTTAATTTGTATTTTTTTGTTAGCATTTGGGAAATCCACCTTTGGTTTTCTATACTGCCTGAATCCTTCTGGGCTCTGCATCAGATTCAAGCATATCTTGACCAAAATCTGATCGATCCCAGGTCTCTTCTACACATTCTCAATGTTGGTTCAGACTGGACTTGGATACAAATACAGCTTTTCCTAAAACTCCACCCAGAGGTGTTCAAAAGATCAAAACATTGTTACCCTTTTGCTTATCAGTGTCTGTTCTACCTAAATAGCTTGATGATTGTATCATAATGTGATAAACAGCCTGATGTTACCACTTTACTACAGTAAGGTTATCACTTAAACATGCGCCGTGTATGAGGGAGTCAGGAGTTTGAGTCGGAGGTTTGGAAATTGAGGAGTCGGAGTCGGGGCTTTGGCTTGCCGACTCCACAGCCCTGGTAAAAATGTCATTATATTTTGGACGCCATTTTAACATTTGCTGTGTAGATATAGCCTAATAGATCAGATCATATCAGATTGGATGTCCACAAATCTCTGTCTGTATTTGGTGTCTGGCGTGATCTTTTGTTACAAACATGCAAAACAGCAGCAGTAACTGGTTAACAACATATATCATTAGTGTATGTCTAACTTTAGTCACATTAAATGCTACATAGTAATCTATATGTTAGCCCCTTTGGGTACTGCAACAATTTACAATACAAAGCAGAAGAAAATCAGTGGGAAAGTCATTCTATTGCTGAATTACTGCAGATTCAACAGCTGTTTTCTATGTTGCTGCTGCAAAGGAATAAATGCAGTGGAAAATCTGCTATTTATGGAATTTCCCATTTAGTGAATACGTATGTTGTTCAACTATTTTATACAGCAAATAAACTGATACTTTTTTACCCTCATGAAGGGGTTCTTTTACATACATTTGATATGGTAACATCATCCTTTAACGAGCTTGTCACTTATGCTGACGAAAGTTTACAAAAGGTCAATCTCCATTTAGGGTGCTTTCACACAGCGCAGTTTTGGCGCAGTTTTAACTGCGCTCCAATTATATGCCTTTATTACCAGCAAGCTTCTTTCACTCATCTAAACTGTTTACTTACTTGAAACCCCTTTATGAACAATTTAGACAACTGAATGAAGCTTGCTGGTAATAAAGGCAGTTTAATTGGAGCGCAGTTAAAACTTCACCAAAACGGCGCTGTGTGAAAGCACCATTAAAGTGGAAGTCTTGGTCGTTTTGTTAATATCATGCAGGAATACTTACAGAAAACTGTAATATTTTAAGTATGTTAACTGATATGATTCTACTTGCATAGATTATCATGAAAAAAAAGAGGACACTAAAGGTGGTAGACTGTCATTCAGGCCTCCGTATGAAACTGAATTGTGATGAATGTTCACCGGCAGATACATTTTATAGCTGTTTTGTCTATGAAAAAATATTCGCCAAGAGAACCTGTCACATAGTTATGCCACGTTTGCTGAGGACAGCACAAGCTAGTGTCAGACATGCTGTTTCCAGCGCTGTGTCTCTTATTCTGTAAGATGCTGGATTGATAGACTATTTATTGCTCAAATCAGCAGTTCTCAGCCAGAAAAGTCAAGAAAAGAGTCGTTTTTTTTATACCCTGCCCACCTGAGGCTAGCCCCACCCACCCCACAACTGATTAACCTATTACTTTGAATAGGTAGAAAAATGTGAATAACTGCTAGGTGGGTGGGGCTAGCCTTTGGTGGGCAGGGCTAACACCTGCTCATGAATAAAATTTGAGCATTAAATGCTCTAAAACTACAGCATCTTAAAGAATAAGGGACACAGTGCCGTAAAACAGCATGTCTGTCACTAGCTTGTGCGGTCCTCAGCAAGGGGGGGCATAATCTATGTGACAGGTTCCCTTTAAGACAGCTCTGAAGTTGGGCCAAGTCGGCAAATGACAACTTGATGGATCACTATGTTGATAGCTGTGTCAAAGTAACTGCTTCTGAGCTGGAAGAGTCCACTGTGAAAGGGGGTGCAAGAAAGTCTACAACATGAGCACATTGATGAACTCTGGGCTGCTCTTTCTGTGCTGGATATAACACTAGCAGCAGTCTAATTCATATGCCTGTAAACCATGTTACACTATGTCCTCACTGTGCTGTGCCTGCTGCACTATATTTAGTGAGATACTCAGATTACCCTGTACAAGCAGCTATGTCCTCAGCTCCCCCTGCACAGTTGGTATCTCTCAACAGAAAGAATCCCTGTTACATAATGAGCTCTGCCATGAAAGTGAAGCTAAAATCTGTTCCCCTGTAATACTGAGGTGAGCCCTCTGATTTGCTAATGACATGTATTGAAAAAAAGTCTTATAATTTCATCTACTATTATATTTTGTGTGTTAGTCTGGAGGTGACAGGTACTCTTTAAAGCCCGGCAAGTACTGGCTTGGAAGACTGGCTGGGAATCCTTGGCTCTGTGAGCAGGGAGTAGCCACGGACTCTCTCACTTCACATAGACGGGCACAGGGAGAAAGATTCCAGCTGAGGCAAAGGAGACTGAAGTGCGATTCCTTGCCACCCAGCTCGGCTTCAATTACAAGTCTCTCATCTGTTTGTGTATTTGGTTAAGGTGATAAAATGGTTGCATCTACTGAGTGTAATCAAAGATGGAGAATGATAAAAAATGTTCAAATTGTCTAATGTGCATTTGTATAATAATTTAAAAATATATTTTGAATGTTTATTCAGTTTACACTTAACAAACTAATTAAAAGATGGAGAGTAAACAATGAGTCAGAAAAGGAAGTTTGGGATTGGTTACATATGTAGTACTGCTAAGAGTGCCTCTCTTGGGGCCACCGCTGCATGACCAAGATAAGAAGGAGTTTGAAACTGTCGGTCCATTTAAAACCTATGGGGGTGAAGGAAACAGATGCCATCACCTCCATATAACTGAGAGCCCTGGGATCTTCGCTTCAGAACAACATTGCATGCAATGTAAAGTACACAGCTTTGTAACATGCATTAATAGATAACCCTTTAATGAGCTTTGACAACATACAGCAACTTACCTCAGGTTTTGGGACAAAGGCTCGACCAGGAATAGAAAAACAATGCTTGACTTGGCAGAGATACTGGGTCATGATAGACAGCCTACTCCTCTGTTTACTACCGGTGGACGCTGTCATCCTCTGAAATAATTAAGTAGCAATAAACCACTCTGTACATTGTTTATTAAAGTGTAATGCTAAAGGAAAACTTTAAAATAAATATAGTGCCTCACAAGCCTTTTTTGATGGGACCCCTCCGGTAAGAGGTTAACGTTTATGCTTTCCTTAAAAATAATTCACAATTTATATTTAAAGGGGTTGTCCAAAATCAAACTAGCAGCTCCTGGCACCCTGGTGAAATGAACCCCTCCACCCCTCCAAAAAAATGGGATTTTTTGTACTTACCGTAAAATCCTTTTCTCGTCCAATTCATTGGGGGACACAGCACCATGGGTATAGGCCTTGCCTTCGGAGGCGGACACTAGGCGGATCAAACGTGTTAGCCCCGCCCCCGACTGCCTATATCCCTCCTGCTGACGAAAGTATGATCAGTTGGTACAAAAGCCTTGTCCGAGAGGAGGAACAAAAGAGAACCTTAATTCCCTGGCGACAAAAACGAGGACGGGACCTGTGTCCCCCCAATAAAATTGGGGATGAAAAAAAGGATTTTCGGTAGTACAAAATCCCATTTTCTCCCCAAATTTAACTTTGGGGGGAACCCCCGCACCAGGGGTTGTCCAAAAGCAGCCCAGAGGGTGGGAAAAGAAAATATCACAGTGACAAGCACACCCCCATGCTAACTGAAGTTTACGGCTGAGGCTGCGCCCCGAGACCAAAGCATGATTTTGGGGTAGAAACCAGAAAATAGGGCCGAAGCCCAGGTGACAGTTTGAAAACCTGTAAAACCCGGGGGCTGCGCCAAACCAACCGGGGCGGCCCCAGCTCGTGGGGAAGCGACCCGTAACCTGCGAACTTGGAACCAGATCCGTGGAAAACGGCGGCCTAGAGGACGCCAACCCCTGCAAGACCCCGGGGCGCCAAGAGGGCTGCGTGTACCTAAAGGCCCCGAAAAAAGAGGGTAGAACCGAACGGCCCTGACCATGCCTACCCAACTAAAATCGTCCTCAAAGTGGAGAACGGGGGAAAAGAGGGCAAATTAGGTCCATCGATAGAAACGATAAAAACCTAGGAAAACGTAACAAACAAGAACGAGTATCCTTGTCCTTTCCCGCGCCCCCAGAACAGGGGCCGGCAATAGAGCTGCCCGTAAGAATTGGTGGCTAAAAGTGATGGCCACCCAAAAGGCCCCCTTCCTAAAAGTAAACACGGGAGACTTCGTGGAGGCCGGGAAAGGTGCAGACTGTCTAAATTCCCGAACGGCTTGCATCCCACGGTTGATGGGGCTATAAAACCGAGGGACCTAGCACATGACCCCCCTCAATAAACTTAACCTGTGAGGGGGCCCCAGCTTCGCCCCCCAAAAATTTGGCCAAACCGAATCTGCCCTTTCAATGGGAAAGGGGCGGCCCGAGTCCCCCCTGACTGGGGAAAAAACGGCACCTTGGAGCCAAAGGGTGAAATTTTTCGGGGGCAAAGACCCAGGTGATCTAGGGTTGCAGTGCAACACCCCTGCTGTGAAACTGAAACCCGCCGTACCGTGGTTTGGGGAGCAGAGGCCTCGCAGAAGGCCTGGGTATAAAAAAAAGGGTCAGAACCATTTGCCAATGGGCCAGAGTTCCGGTACCCCGATTGTGGCCCTAATCCCTGGTGAAGGGACAGCTGGTTCCTCTCTGACTCGGGCATTGAGCTCTCGAGAAAGAAGGGACCGGGGTTTAAAAAGAGGGGGACAGCCAACCTGCCCCAAGGCAGGACCAGCAAGCCCCCTGTCAGCGCCGGGGGATTCCTGGCCATATAACTCGGGCGCTGGGAATTGGGGCGAGACGCCACCATGTGGGTCTCGCGTACCTTCCTCTGGCAGGAAGGCGAAGCACTTCCGCCAGATATTGGCCAAAGTGGTTTTCCACCCCCCTGGAAGGGAGTTGTGCCCAGGGTGGTACCGCTGCTTTTTCAGCAAAGAACCCTCGCAGTTTTCAGAGAGAACTGCTCGGCCTCGGGGCCCACCCTGAAAAATTCAGACAGGCCACAATCGGGGTGTTGTTGGCCCCGAACCAACTGGGTCCCCCCCCAAAATAGAGGGGATTCCAATGCAGAGCGTTTAAAGGGGAAAACTTTTTGGGGTTCCGCACAGGATCTGACGATGGCTCCCCCAGGGGGGGAATAGAGCCCCCGTGTGTCCGGGGCGGGCCCCCCCCCAAAACGGGGTCTTGGTGATGCCCGCCTTGCGGGGCAAAAATTACCTCCCCTGAGGGAATACGGGAAGGGGGAAACCCACCCGGGCGAGACGAGCCTGGGGTGGAAGGGCACTGCTAAAACCCAAGGACAATGGGCCTGCGTCCTGGGCAGGATTCCCCCTGAGGAGTGAGCAAAGGGCTGCGCAAAGGAACCCTCGGAGGGGGTTTCCCCCAAGCTGCCAAACCCCGCATGAAACCAAAGAATATCCCGGTGCATACAGAGATGGGGGGCACGTTTAAGTCCGAAAAGCTTTCCGACGGGGAGACCCTCTGAAACCTGAGGGCATAAGTACCCCTCGACGTTCCATCCCTAATGAGGGAAATCAGACTGGGATTGCTGCCATTACCCATCCACCCGAAACCGTTGCAACTTCAGGGAACCACGCTGACCCGGCAGGGCATTTGAGGGGGGCCCAACCCCCCTGTGTGAAGGGACGTTTTGGGGGGTGAGAAGGCTACATGAGGCCCTTGGTCCCAGCAATGTCGAGGCCTACTGTGAAAACAGGGGGGACCGTTGAAAAGCCCTGGGGACAAAAGGGACAAAAAAAATGATGCCCTAAAAGCTGAAAAGAACTCTTGCGCCCCCGGGAAAATCCGATGACCAAAGCGACTGCAGTGGCAACCACCCCCAAAGCATACTGGTTGGACTTTAAGGACCACATTGGCCCTTTGGCTGCCCTTCATCGAACCCAAAAAAAGGGGATTTAAAAAATGCCTGAAAGAACCTCAGACTCGGAGGCCGGCATGACCCCCTCCTCCGGAGGGAGTGCGGTTCCCAAGGGAAACAGACCCCGAGCCAGAGCCGCGGGCGGGGAGGAAAGCTGAAAACCGTCGGGGGAACCAAACAAAGTGAGTCCTGAAGTGGAAAACCCAGCAAAACCGGGTCCCACTGACCTGAACCCCCAGATCCTCTGGTCCCTGGGGAAATGCCCCCCCCAAAAAAAAAGAATCTCGGGTAGGGACCGGCCCCTAAAGCCCAAGGGCCCGTTTTTTGGGGCAAAAGGCGCTTGCCGTTCTGAGGCAGTCCTTTGAATTTCCCCTGCACCCACTGGCCCTGAGGGGGGACATACCACGTCCCTCTGTGGCCTCCCAAAAAACCGCTTAACGCACCGAGGGAAGGCAAAACCAATAATCCTTTGGGGCTGCAAACCCCCCCAAAAATTTTGCTGCAGGGGACCGGGAAGGAATGCTTGGCCCACCTCTAGCCAAAAACGGGTTGAACCCGCGAGAATTATGGGGCCGCAGAAACTTAAACCGGGAAAACGGGGGTTCCCCCAATCCCCCCTGGGGGCCCTTCCCCGCCGAAAGCCTGCTGCAGTGTACGGACAGACCATGCAAAACTGAACTGCAAAGCAAAGCGCGGTCGCGGGGTGCCCTGGCCGCCACAAAGGCGGGGGCTAACAAAACAACCCCGGGGGATGCCGGGGTTTTGTCTCACCAAGGAACCCACGCCGGGCAGGGGATGGCCTAAAACTACCCCTTTTGGCCCGGGGGAGGGGGTCCTGTGGGACCACCGACCAATGACCCCGATCCTCCGGGAAAAGGGCGAAAAGGGTTAAGTGTCTGGTAGGAAAAAAAAACCCCTGACCGGATGTTTTTCCCCTTCCCCGGCCCCAGTTTTTAAATTTTAGGGTGCGGGAAAAACCAAACGCTGTCGCCTGCCCCCCTTTTAAGGAAAACCCCCTCCTGGGGGCGGGACATCCATCCTTACAGGGGGCTCTGACAGCCCGATAAGGGCTTTTTAACCCCCTGCGCCCCCTATTTAAAACCTGTTGTCCCAAGGGGGGAGACAGGGGAGCCTCCCAACAGAGGCTTTAACCGCCGGACTTTCCCCCCTATGGGGGTGGGGCCCCTGCTAAACCCCATCACCCCGTTGGCCCAAAGCCAGAGAAGGGGGGGGAGTCTCCCGAAGGGGACAATTCAGGCCTGGGGCTTTCACACCGGTCCCCAATAGCCCAGCTAAGGGGTTGGACCCCTGCTGCCGCATCATCAGCCCCGTTGCCAAAAACCGGGCAGGGGAGTTCCCAAAAGAGCCCGATCCAGGGGCCCGGCGCTGCTGCCGCATCATCATCATCTCTGTCTGGCTCAAGTCAGAAACAGGGAGTTTCCCCCCTTGAAGAAGCCGTATCAGGCATGGGGGGTCTATTCCGACCACCGTCTGATGGGAGAGATTGGGTGATAACGAGACAGAGAAAAACTTAAACCCTTTTTTCGCTAAAATTGTCGGGGCTGCGCCGGGCGCTGGCCTGGGAGATGCGAGGTGGGAAGCGAGCAGTGAGACAGTGCCCCATGGCCAAAAAAAACCATACCTGGGGTACTCTGTACAAGGTGGCCACTGTAGTGAGCGAGGGACCTGGGCCCTTTGGGGGCACCGACCCCCCCCCAGGGGGGGCGGGTCCCGCGTGGATGGAAGCGGAGCACGCAAAGGGCACAAAATGTCCGGGGGGTGCCATCAAAAAATGTCCTGTGGGAGCGGGCGCCCGGGGAAGAAGTCCCACTGTTTTTTGGGAAAAGGGGCTTTAAAAAAACTTTGCCCTGAAAAGGGACTGGCTGTAAAGGAAAGGGGCAGGGTGGATGGCCCACGGGGGTAACTTACCATCCCAAGACCTGTGTTCCCCCGCAGTCAGAAGAAACAGGACGCCGAACCCGCAAAAACGTTTAGGGTCCCCCCCCCAACACAGGCCCGGGCTGCTGGAGGTCCCCCCCTCCGGAAGGGGGCCCCCACCCCCCCTAGGGGCCGCCCTGGCCCAGTGGGGCCTTAAACCCCCAGAAGCCGGGGCTAAAATTTAACGCCCCCGGCCCCGGGGCCCGCGGCCCCCGGGCCCCGGGGCGGCCCGGGCGCCGCGGGGCTGGTAAGGGAACCTGAGCCCCTGAGGCCCCCTCCACCCCCCGAAACCCCGCGCCAACCCATAAGGTTGGGGACCCCGGGGGGTAACGCCCCCGGCATGCATGGCTGCCCCAAAAAAGCCAGTGCCGCGCGGCAACCCGTCCCCCTGTCCTTGGGCAGATTGTATGGGGGGGAAATATGCCCCCTATCACTGGGACCCCCAGCCGGAAGAGAAACGCCCCTGGGGCCAAACCCTTTAACGAGCTGCCACAGCAGGCTACTGACCCCTGCCCGTGCCCGGCACTGGCCAAGGGGGGGGAATATTCCTGCCCTGGGTGCCCCCCAATACCTGGGGGAAATAGGGCAACACTGGGGGGGCCGCAGGAAAACGGAAAAACCTGCGGGCCACCCAAAAAAGTATTAAAGGAAAAAATCCCCGGGCCACCCCAAAATGGGGGGGGTCGGGGGTATCACCAAAACGATGTCTTGGGCGTCGGGGATCACCCCCTTTGGTCCATAACACACAATGGTGAGGTTACCGGAATCAATAAAAAGGCCGCGAGGGGGGGGTGGGGCGGGGTTTGGGGGCAGGGGGAAGGGCCAGCCAGCTAAAAACTTGATGGGTTCCCGACGCCCTTAGGGGGGACAGCGCACGGTGCAGTTACGCGTTGACGGCCCCCCCGATGGTGGAGCCGGGGCTCGTCACCTTCCTCCCCGTGAGGGGGGTGTGAATCACCTTCCTGCAAAGGAAAATAACAAAAATTGCAGAGCTGAGAGCAGGGCTGCCTCCTACAGACCTAGGCTGAAAATGATCAGCTGGCGTCCCCAGGAGGGATATAGGCGTCGGGGCGGGGGAAAACGTTTATCCCCTGTGTCCGCCCCGAAGGCAAGGCTATACCCCCTGGTGCTGTGTCCCCCAATTAATTATTGGCGAGAAAAAACCTTATACCCGCCTTCATCTGGTCCTCAGTTTTAGCGCTGCATTGTCTGTTTTCATTCTTGAAGCTCCAATCGGGGACGTCACCGACACAGACTGACTGCAGCGATCACTTGCTACTTTTCACATCATAATTTGGAAGTGAACAGCTCTGAACAGTAATGTAAGTGATTGTATGTGACTGTTGTAGCCAATGAGTGGCTGCAGAGGCAACGACCCTGTTTGGAATGCAAAAATGACAACAGAAGACCGGAGAGACATGGAGCTAGAACTGGAAAAAGGTGAACATAAGTTTTTTTTTATTTTATTTTATTGAGGTCCCAAGACCTGCTTGTTTGATTTTGTTGCGAGGTGGATAACCCCTTTAATTTTTTCCTAAACCCAGAATGTTAATAAATGGATAAAACAAGTCAATAACATAAGTTAAGTAGCTATTATTGAAAACAGAGGCCAGAGGTATGTGCAGTGGTACTGGTCACTGCTTACAAACCTGACTCTCCTTAGAGGGTTTCAAACATCACACAAAGTGATGGTATATTACTAGGATATGTAATCACTTTGTGATTATTGGGCCACAGTTTTGGTAGGAGGGTCACAGTGCAGGAAAAAACTTTGAAGCTGATGCATTACTATAGCTGGCAATGTAAACAAAAAGACCACTTAACCCAAAAAAAAAAAAAAAAAACTAAGATGAAATCTTTATTAAACCAATATAATTAAAAATATGTAAATCAACTACAAAAAGTAAAATAGTGGCAATAAAACCGTAAACAGCGTTTCGCCATGCGCTTCAACCCCCAGATGAAGCGCATGGCGAAACGCGCATTGGGGTGCATGTTTTGCTCCCTATGTCCTCACTTGATATTACTTTATTTTCAGGTCAGGTATTTATAATACTTTAGTATAATGTTCATTGTGTGCATTTTATGTTATCACTAGCCTGGTCAGTTATGTATGTTATTATGAGTGGTAGGTGATACATACATGTTTTTTGCGATATTATTGCCACTAGTTTAACTTTTGTTGTTGATCTATATTTTTAATGATATTGGTTCAATAAAGATTTCATTTTTATTTTTGGCTAAGTGGTCCGTTTGTTTGTAGGTGTTTTCTGACATTTGGTAGTCCACTTTTGGTAGGTGTTGTAGCTGGCAATGTAACCTCGATTTATCACAAGGTGTTTGCATATCTTAGCAGTATGCAATCATTTTGTATAAAAATAACACATTTAAGGCTATGTTCACACGGCTTAAAATGGGCCGTATTTCGGTCCGTAATTACGCGCCGAAGAGCGCCAATTACGGGCCGAAAACGGCCCATTCATTACGGTAATTCACAGTTCTCATAGAAAAACTAGGGAAATACGTTCTCCTCTCCCCGCCCGGCGGGGAGATAATTGAAATGTCACTTTCTTGCGGCGTATACGCGCCGCTAGCAGTGATTGTCTATGGGCCGGCGAAGTTCCGGCCCCCCGCTCCCGCCCCGCCCCCGTCCACACGGCATAATTGCGGGGCGTAATTACGTCCCGCAATTAAGCCGTGTGAACATAGCCTAACAGTGGCTGTCAAGTGACTCTATAAAGAGGTATTGTTTTGTTTCAGACATGTAGGCAGAGGTTAAAAAAAAAAGACTATTACCAAATACGTTGAGTAAGAGCACTTCTTATCTCTTGCCTGTGTACACACGCTTCCTTATGTTACCGACCATCTCTCTGTGCTTCAGCAGTCTTAACTGGGAGTAACATCACTATCCCGGCCATATCATATCAACAGCACAGTAGCTTGTTTGTTTCTTATTGACAAACGTTCGGCTAGGTTCACATGGCTTAAATGCAGGGCGTAATTACGCCCCGCAATTACGCCGTGTGGCCGGGGGCGGGGGCTGGCACCTCGCCGGCCCATAGACTTGCATTACCAGCTGGTAATTCACATGTCAATTATCTCCCCCCTCGGCATATTCGCTGAGCAGGGAGAGGAGACGTAATCCATAGTTCTCTATGAGAACTGTGGATTACCGTAATAACTTGGACGTATTCCAGCCGTAATTTGCACACTCCGGCGAGTAATTACGGAATAAAATACGTCCAATTTTAAGCCGTGTGAACATAGCCTTAACCTTTCAGAGCTCTGTAGCCTTCTGCCCTGCTGTTTAGACTTTTTCTTTGTCAATGTCCCTTTAGCTAGGAACAACAGAGATGACATGTCAATCACTGCTGTAGAGCCTAACCAAGAAGTGGGGTACTGAAGCTGGCTGTGAAGAGCATGGTGAGAACACCCCTTTAACTTTAATTACCATTTTTTCAGTTTACATCTAAAACTCACCTACATAAAAGTTCTGTATCTGTATAAATACATTGTCTTGTATCTGAGTTACTGCCAGAATTATAGGCCTGAGCTTAGTTACATAATTCTTGCACTGGTGATCTGCATTCTGGAAAGTCTAGCTTTCACATCATGCACTGATAGTAAAGACTAACTCTCCCACTGTACAGTATTAGGCTATGTTCACACGCCTTAAAATTGGACGTATTTCATTCCGTAATTATGCGCCGGAGTGCGCAAATTATGGCTGGAATACGTCCCAGTCATTACGGTAATCCACAGTTCTCATAGAGAACTATGGATTACGTCTCCTCTCCCTGCTCGGCGAATACGCCGAGGGTGGAGATAAGTGACATGTGAATTACCCGCTCCCGCTCCGCCCCCACGGCGTAATTGCAAGGCGTAATTACGCCCTGCAAATAAGCCGTGTGAACCTAGCCTTAATGATGCTCTGCTAAGTCAACAGACTCTCTCATAGGAAGTACCGTATATACTCAAGTATAAGCCGAGGTTTTCAGCACACAAAATGTGCTGAAAAATACGACCTCGGCTTATACTCGAGTCACTGTCGGTGCTCGGGCGCTACGAAGTCCCAGGCGCCGGCAGGGACACTTCAGTTGTACGTGACTCCTCAGGGAGCGCATGTAACTGAAGGCCGAGTCAGCCGACAGTGGCCGGGTGCTGCGGTAGCCGGGTGCTGTCGGCGATCTCTTCCCCTGTATGTGACTCCTCTGGGAGCGCATACAGGTGAAGATACCACCGCGGAGCAGAGAACGAGCGCTCCCCGCTCCCCAGTGGACTCCGGACAGCCGCAGAGGGGGATTGAGGAAAGTATTTGCATTTTTTTTTTTTTGCCTATAACTGCCTTGGGGGGGACAATTGTCTGCCTATAATGGCCTATATCTGCCTTGGGGGGACAATTACCTGCCTATAAATGCCTATACCTGTCTGTAAATGCCTACACTTGCCTTGGGGGGACAATTACCTGCCTATAAATTCCTACACTTGCCTTGGGGGGACAATTACCGGCCTATAAATTCCTATACCTGCCTTTGGGGGACAATTACCTGCCAATAAATGCCTATACCTTCATATTGGGGACAATAACCTGCCTATAAATGCCTATACCTTCATATTGGGGACAATTACCTGCCTATAAATGCCTATACCTGCATATTGGGGACAATTACCTGCCTATAAATGCATATACCTGCATATTGGGTACAATTACCAGCCTATAAATGCATATACCTGCATATGGGGGAACATATACCTGCCAATAATAGCCTATACCTGCCTATAAGGGACATATAACTGCCTATAATAGCATATACCCGCTATTGGGGACATATACTTGCCTATACCTGCCTATGGGGGACATTAAACTGCCTATACCTGTCTATGTAAATTTATTGGTATCTATTTTTACTTTTGAAATTTACCAGTAGCCACTGCATTTTCTACCCTAGGCTTATACTCGAGTCAATAAGTTTTCCCAGTTTTTTGTGCCAAAGTAGGTGCCTCGGCTTATATTCGGGTCGGTTTATACTCGAGTATATACGGTAACTAAGAACCCATCAAACAACATACACTACTCATAAAAATTAGGAATAATGGGCTTTTGGTTGAAATTTCAGGATGAACATAAAATTCTATGAATAAAAGCGCGCATGCGCCCAAAACACCTCAGCAGTGCCTTTCTCTCCTATGCTGCCAGTAGGAGATCTGTTTTTAATCCATGTGCGAATAAAGGACGTGATTTTATTTCTTCCTGGCCATTTGAATTTGAGTGCCAACCGTCAACAACTTTAAGCATCCGAATGAGAGCGCTTCTTGGGGTGAGGAACGGGCACCAAATTTAAGGCCGTGATTTATGCAAACTTTCTGTGGACTCTGGATTAGCTGGCTACAAAAACTTTCAGGCTCTCGTACAGCTGAGTGCGTCTACTCGAAAACCCCCATTTAAAAAATTAAGAGTGCCAAACATTTAAAACCTATGGTATGTCTCCATTTTACACAGAAGAGTTCGGGGGAGAGCTAGAAACGGGAACTATGATACATTTATGACATTTAAATCTACAAGTCTGCTGGATTGAAAGTCAGACACCACTATTAAGAAAAGAAGAAAAATGTGAATGGCTTCTTTCCTACTAATTCTTGTAACTCAGGTCTGTCTCACAGCATAGAAGTGTGATACCACTTGGTTAATCATACCTCAGCAATTTCATGCTGAAAGGTCAGCGTCATCTGAGTCCTGCCATAAGTGAATGGACCGGTTCTATTGGCCATCTCCTCCAGCCACTTGATGATTGGTGTTGGAATTGACGGCAAGTTCCCAATAATATGCACATTTGGTGGCTCTGAAAGAGAATAATCAGTGAAAATATTTTATTTTCCTTTTCTGATGTTAATACTCAGTAGTAGTTTGCACTTATTTTGTATTTGCCACATAAGGTTAAGTTCACTTTCGCATTTCTTTAGCTGATTTAAATGGACTGGAAAATTATTGAAGACTGATGTTAGTCTTTAAAGTCATCCAGTTGTGGGCTAGACCCATCTTATAAAGTGATGACACAGTGCTTCGATATATCATCCCTTTATGATCCATGGGGGTATGACTTCTGGTACCCTCACCAGTCCTAAAATGAAGGGGATACAGTTATGAATTGATGGGGCAGAGTGGGTTGCACTGCAGAGAGAAAGCAGAGGTAAAACCTTCACCAGTCATAAAGTGAAAGCATATCCTTAAGATAGGTTGTCACCTGATAAGATAGGAATATCCCTTTAAAAAGAAGCAGTTTTCTGTTCTATAAACAGAAAAATAATTGCAGTTGCAGAAAATAAACTGAAAAACTGGCGAACATGATCTCATTGTGTGGTTCTGCTGCATTGGTCATAGTAATACAAATATGTACTGTAACAGATTAAGATAGACCTCCATATTACACTGTTTTGGGAAAAATGCTGCCCCACCAGTACAGAGTACAAAAGTGGAGAAAGGAATAGTTTTATTTTATATTATTCTTTTTCTTTGCACTATTATTTAGCATGTTGGGGCATGCCCCCCGGCGGGGGTTTTTTGGGCCCGGTTTTTCAGACGCCTAAAAAACCGGGCCGAAAATGGCAAAAGGTGCTCTAGGGAAAAAACCCTGCAGCATTTCCCCATGCAGGGTTTTTCCGTCCTGCGTTTTTCCCCCCGCGGGTCCGGCTGAAAAACATTGTCAAGCACATTCTTTGTCCGGTTTGGAGGAAATCTGTCGCCCGTGGGGGGGGCCCCCTTTACGGGAAAAGCCTCCCCTCCCCCCCACAAATCCCCGGGATTTTTTTCCCGTGGCCCACGCCCCCTTTTAATCCCCAGGCGTACAGGATTCTTCTTGGTTCTGTCCCCATTGGGGTTCCCAGTCTAAATTACAGATTAACCTATCTGTATCTTTTTTTGGGTTTGGAGAAAATCGGAGTACCTGGAGGAAACCCCCAAAAAACAAGGGGAGAACATACAAGCTCCTAGCAGATATGGTCCTCAGTGGGATTTCAACCCAGCACCCAAAAAACAAAAGGCCCAACCCCCCTGTTTTATTACAGTGTTGCGAAAACATCAATCAAATTCCAGTCTAATTTTTTAAGTCTATAAAAATGAGAGAAGTGATCTGATTGGTTGTCATGGGCAACCTTTCTACTTTTGTACTGTACTACATTTTAAACATTTTCTACATGGTTGATTAATCTCAGCAACTAAGTCATTGTAAAGTCATGACTTTCTAATAGAAACCAGAAGAGGCTGCTTTAAGTGATAAACTGTTCAGCTTCCAGCTCTGTCTATCACAGAAGGATAATTTATGCGTCCTCTGAATTGAATTCGCTACACTTATGAGAAGGGGAACATCTCTCCTTATGGAGAGCACCAGTTAAGGTGTGTAGTGTTTTGTTTCCCTTTTGCCACTACAAAAGATCTGCATTCACAGGCATTAGGGGAAAGGAGCGGAAAGTCATGCCCCCTTATGGTTGTAACAAACCCTCAATTTCTTTGATTCACTAAATTTTTGGGAAAAGAAAAAAGGGAAAATTTTATTGTCAAACCCTTTTTGCTCATTACTAGCGTTTTGGGGTTTTCCCCCCATCGTGTAGAGCGAGCGATATTGGCTTGATGGTGGGAGGCAAAGGTGGGGATGAGAAGGGAACATCTCTCCCTTTTGGAAGGGCCCCGTTAAAGGGGTGTAATGTTTTGATGCTCACTTAACATGGGCAAAGAAAATTTTAACAGGGAGGATAAGTTTGTTAAAGGGTTTGGGAAACAGTAGGTCTTAAGCATAAAAAATTATGCAGTATGTTTAATCCAAAAACCAAAGGTGGGGTATTAGTAGAAACAAACTTTTATTCACATCTTAACATATTAAAATACAAGGAGGCACGAGACCAAGATAGAAGCGCTTCTACCCTGGTATTGTGCCTCATTGTATTTTAAAAAGTTTTTTTTTACCAGTTAAAACAAGATACCAATACATTTTCTTTTCTTCATAAGGGTTTTCATTTTGATTGTAGATTTTTTAATTGTTTTCTGTATATGATTATGGGGTGTTAAATTTTATGTTTATATGTCCTACGACTAACAGGTCTAAAGTGAGTCCATCTTGTATGTACTTTAATTCTAATACAGACAGTCCCTGGGTTATGAATGGGTTATGGACCAAAGGTTTGTTCTTAAGTTGAATTTGAAGGTTTGTTGGGACAGGTATATTTAATACCTGCCTCTCTAATGTAGAGGTTTCTTTTGAACACAGCAGACGGCAGCCCCTGGAGGTTCCTACCCTTCGAGTTTTAGAAAAATTGTCGCCCCCGGGATGGAAACGGTGTTTTGTCCTACCAGACAGCTTGACACCCTTTGTCCTGTTCTGGAGGAAATAGTGGCAAGGAGGTCGGGGGCCCCAGTTTTTACCCGTCTTCTTCACGGGGCCCATGGCTATTCCTGTCTCGAATGCTGCAGCACAGATAAGTGTCTTGATGGGTTTTGTAAGGCTGTTTTTGAAGCCGCCGGAGCGGGCCTGCGGCCTGCTTTTGTGTCCTTCTGGGTCATTAAGTCCTATACGGTCTGGTTGAGGCAGCTGCAGCAAGGACAATCAGCTGGGGCCTCCTAACGGAGAACTGCTGCAGCTCACTTCCCAGCTCATGGATGCAGCTAAATTTCTTTGTGAGACTTTCCTGGAGTCAGCCCATTTAGCAGCAAGAGCGTCTGCTAATCTGGTAGCGGTTCATGGCTTTTTGTGGTTAAGGTCTTGGTCGGCGGATGCAGCCTCCAAGAAAATGCTTACTGCACTTCCCTTCTTTGGGGGTAAGCTCTTTGGGAAGCATTTGGATGAGATTATTTCTGAGGCTACAAGTGGTTGCAGTGTTCTCCTCCCTCAGATGCAGCCAGCACGACGTCACATACACAAGAAACGCTCCATTTTGGGATTTTTCCTATAAGCTGGCTGCAGGAAAGGCCAACCTTCCCACAACAACCAGACGGCCTACAACCAAGCCAGCGTCTTCCCGGCGGTCTCACAGATCGTTGAAGGGTCCTACCAACAAGTCACTCTTGGTCTGAAGGCTTGCCCCCACCTGAGGACTCTTCCCGGCTGAGAGGCTGGCTCCTCCAGTTTCAGGACATCTGGCAGGCCCAGGTCGACGACGCCTGGGTTTCTGAAGTCGTCTCATCAGAATACAGGATTAATTTAATCTCCGTTCCCCAACGTGTTTTCTCCCATCCTTCCCGCCTGTCTTTCTGGCACGGGCATTCGCTTTTTGTCAGCCGATTCATACGCTTCTTCTTCTAGAGGTGATTGTGCCGGTTCTCGAGCCCAAGAGCTATCTAGGTTTCTACTCAAACCTGTTCATGGTCCCCAAAAAAGATGGCTCTTTAAGGCTGGTGTTGGACCTCAAAGAACTCAACTAGTATGTGCAAGTTCCTGGTCTCCGCATGAAATTGCTCCGGTCAGTGATGGCATCTTTAGAGCACAGCGTATTTCTCGCCACAATAGACATCAGGGACACTTACCTGGAAATCCCTATCGCCCAGGGTCCACCAGCAGTTTCTCCATTTTGCAGTAGGCCCTCAGCATTTTAAGTTTAGGGCTCTTCTGTTTGGTCCCGCACCAAGGGTCTTTATAAAGGTACTGGCTCTCATGATAGCTATCCTGTACATCAGGACAATCTGGACAACCGTCTAGTGTAAACTCCATCATGTCATGCCAGTCTGGACAGCATCAGGATCCTCAAGGGTCACCGGATTCGGGTTCAGTCCTACAACACCACAGCTAAATCACCACGGAGGCACCAGTAGCTGGGCGTCTTTTCTGTAAGTCTCGAGGATTTTGCGATGGGTCTCTCTGCCCTCTCTGTACTGTTTCGGCGTACACTGGCTTCTCGTCCTCAGGTCAAAACCTTTTCACAGGGAGTCGCATGTTCTGGCCCACCGATTCGTAGACCAATCGAACCGTGGGATTTGAATCTTGTGTTGATGAAAATGCAGCCTCCACCTTCTGAACCATTACAGAAAGTTTCCCTACATTTACTTTCATGGAAATTGGCCTTCCTGGTGGCCATTACTTCCATCCACCGAGTATCTGAACTAGCGGCACTGTCGTGTAAGTCACCCTTTTTGGTACTGCATAAGACCAAGGTCGTCCGATGCCTTGTTCCTCCGTTTCTCCCTAAAGTGGTTTCTTTGTTTTATATCAATGAGAACATAGTTCTGCCTTCTTTTTGCCCCTCCCCCTCTCATCCTCGAGAGCGGTCAGTACATTGTTTAGACGTTGTCAGAGCCGTTCGGATTTACCTCTCGGCTACTGAGTCATTTAGACGCTCCAAGGCCCTCTCTGTCACTCCAGAAGGCCCACGCAGGGTTCTGGCAGCCTCTAAGGCCACCATTGCTAGCTGGATCCGGACTGCGAATTCTGAGGCCTATCAGTCTAGTGGAGAACTTCTCCCTTTTTGGGTCACTGCCCATTCCACGTGGGCTCTTGGTGCTTCCTAGGTGTTTCAGCATCAAGTTTGCAAAGCGGCTACCTGGGCATCGGTGCATACGTTTTCTAAGTTCTACCAAATCCATACCTTGGCCTCGGCTGATGCAAGCCTCGGTCATAAGGTTCTCCTGGCAGCAATGTGCTAAACGCAGACACTACTGGTTGAGTGTTTTCTTTGTATAAATTTTTTTTCCCCACCCTCAAAAGTCTGCTTTTGGACATCCCAAGGTGCTGTGTCCCCTAATGATATGACGAGAAATTCAGATTTTTGTACTTACCGTAAATTCCTTTTCTCGTCGGAATCATTGGGGAACTCAGGTCCTTCCCTCTCTGTTTTCTTTGGGATTGTTTTCCAGACTCTCGTGTACCGTTCTTCTTCGGGATCGGGCTATGGTTTGACATATCTTCCACAGCTTTTGTACCAACTGATTAGCCTGGGGTCCATCGAGGTGGATTCAACACGTTTGGTTCTGCCTAGTGTTAGACTCCTAGACAAGGGCCTATACCCAAGGTGCTGTGTACCCCAATGAATCCGAGGAGAAAAGAATTTTATGATAAGCACCACACATGCACTTTGGACTGGTAAACTTTCTTTGGACTGGTAAACTTTTACTAGGACCCTTATGATGGTTTTGTCTTTGTAAGTTCTTATTTAATTTCCTGTTTTGGGGTAATTTTTTAAGTGTTTTTATCTTGTTTTAATTCACTCTTTTTGGACACATCTTTTATATACCATTTTGCTGTATTTTGATGTGACAGGAGTTGGTAGCTAGAGGATTCTGCACCTTTCTCTGAATATTTACCCTGGTAAATATTCACAATACTTACATTTATGAAACGAAACATGAATAGAAATAGTTTACGAGATTTCAAAAGTAGCCATAACAAAAAGACTTTGTTGAAACTGTCCCAAAGATGTTGATATCTATAATCAAAGTAAACTAATGAGAAAGATTTAATGAAAAGAAGTACCCACTTGAGATAATTAAAGGTCATTTAATAAGGCTAATTATGTCTCCCAAATTGAAAACATCACACAGAAAAGAACTGAAAAAAACTCCAATAAATTATTTTAAAGAACTTGTTAGTTTAACGACCTGGAGTAGTGGACCCACTGGACCACCGCAAGCGGTGGTACAGGCCACACCAGGGAGCGAAGTCTAAGTGGATCCTGGTATTCACCAAAGCCTGCCGCAAGGCGGGATGGACTTGCCGCGACAGGATTCCAAGAGGTCGCTATCCCGATGTGACTTGCTTGCGGAGGCAGCCGAGGTGCAATGCGGTGCAGAATTGGTAGACAATCTCGTAGTTGGGGACAGGCAATCCACTAATTACCAGCGCGCTGGCCCTTTAAATCTAAGAGCCGGCGTGCCCTAAGGAGCGGGGACCAGCAGGCGGACGCGAGGAAGAAGGAGCTCGGCTAGGTAAGTAGATGCGCCCAGGACATCGAGTGCGCCCGCGGCCCGATATGTGGACCACGCCGCCACTCACTCCGGGCGCCAGGGGTCTAACGGGGTCACGAGTGCGCCCTCAGCCCGATCTGCAGGCTGCGGCGCCACTCGTGACAGTTAGCATCAAGTAATATGTCTAAATCAAATGGTAAAAAGTCAACAACATAGGAATCTACTCAAAAAGGAATATTTGGATGCCATTAGAAGGGATACAGATGCGATGAGAATATACAAGAGAAAAAAAAAAGATTTTGTGAGCAAAAGGAAAAGTTCAGCCTGAAAATCCAACTGAACTGCAATGTCTCATACGTAATTTATCTTCTGTAGTGCCTATGCGGACTCCAGTATGTCAGACGTACATATTCAGATGTGTGTCCGGACATCCCCTCACAATACATAAATGCCATTTTAAGGAATTCAAGATCATAATTCTAAAGAAAATATTATAGAAAGTCAGACATAGATGTACTTTGCAAAAGGGAGATGTTTTGGTTTTTTGGCTCAACGGGAGTTCTAATTTTGAAATGAAGCTTTAAAACAGATCTATTTTATGAATTGGAAGCACTCACTCATCTTTTTATTTTGTAGCTTTCTAACAGTTTGATATACGGTATATAGTGCTTATTTTAATAATGATTTTTATTACAGTTTTGGTATTTTACAAAAAAAAAATTGAACAAAGTTGAACATAACAGAACCAGTCATGTCATACATAGGAATACATTTTGCAGAATAAAAAAAAAACCTACAATTACATATTAACATTGAATATCAGTCTATTCATAACAAATACTAGACAGTAAAGCCTAGCCATATGGATAACAACTTTCTTTCTTATTACTACTAGTTTAAAGGAAATAATATAGAGTGATCAGATGGATAACGCCCTTAATGGAAAGGCATGTTATTTAAAGTATCTAGAATTGATCCAAAGATTCCATTTGTTTTTAGTCTTAGTCACTAAATGTGGAGGAATCACCAAACTCATCTAACATTAGAGAGTTAACTCTAATAATTACTTCCAAGTTTGATAATGGAGTAGGCAATTTCTATTGGGACACAACTGTTATTCTGATGGCAATTAAAATATAATGTAGGACCGTATGCATGGGTGATGGTAGTTTGTAAAGTGAGATGTTCAAAAATGCTATCTCCACAGATACTTAAAACTTACACTGAAGCAAGTGAATTATAAGTTTTTTTACATCACCTCATAATGCGTGCACTACTTGGCAACTCCGCCACTTATGCAACAAAAAACTTCCAACATCTCCAACATAAATTAGAATATCTCGGTGACATACAGGTGTGAGGTACCAGACCGTAGATGTATTTTTCTTAAAAAATCTCCAAATGATTAGCAAATCTAGAAATGTTTGGAAGATGTCTGGGTCACAATTAGCCAACCTTCTTAGGAGAAAACTTTTGACAGCTCATCTTCCCATTTTATGGCATAGTATGGTTTGGATTGTGATTCATATTCAGTTAATGTGCTATATGCTGCAGACAGACCTTTTCCATAACCATTCTTTTTCCATAGAAAGCTATGAAAAGGGCATGATTTACATAGATCTTTTTATATAGCTTTTTATTGACTTGTACAGTGCCCACATATAGTTATTTGTACCTGACCTATAATACTGTAGTTATGTGATAATTCCTTTAACATTATCCCTCATATATAGATTATTATTTATTTTAAAGCGCCATTAATTGCGGGACGGGTGATAGTGTAGAGCTGTTGACAGTGATATAGAGATCAGATGGAGGAATAGAGTGGGACAGTGGAAAGATGATGAATTCGGTTTTCTCTACATTTAGTTTTAGGAGGCGGGAGAAGAAGAAGGATATAGACGACAGACAGTCTGGGATCCGGGAGAGAAGAGAGTTAATATCAGGGCCAGAGATGTAGAGTTGGGTGTCATCAGCATACAGGTGGTATTGAAAGCCGTGTGAAGCTGTGAGCTGACCCAGGCCAAGAGTGTAGACAGAGAAGAGTAGCGGGCCCAGGACTGACCCCTGGAGGACACCAACAGAGAGTGGCCGAGAGGAGGTGGTGGTGCAAGAGTGAGAGACACAATGTCCGATCAGAGAGGTATGAGGAGATCCAGGAGAGGGCCAAGTCTGTGATGCCTAGGGAGGAAAGGATTTGTAGCAGGAGGAAATGGTCAACAGTGTCAAAGGCAGAGGACCTGTCTAAGAGGAGAAGCACAGAGTAGTGGCGTGAGGCTTTAGCAGTTACTAGGTCATTGGTGAGTTTGGTTAGGGCGGTTTCGGTAGAGGGTCAGAAGCCAGATTCGAGTGGGTCAAGGAGAAAGTTTGAGGAGAGGTGAGAGGATAGTTGAAGATAGACATGCTGCTAACCCAGTGTGGCTTTTGGTTGGTCTTTTTTATCCCTATGAATAATTCAGGTGATATCAGGGACTGCACATGCTCCATAAGTTGATGGCTAGTCGCTTGGAGTATCCAGCATTAAACTGTAGCAATACAAGATTTATTTAACCCCTTACAAATATTTAACATAGACTTATGTCAATGTCGGTAAGGAGCTGAGAGCTGTGGGAGTTGAGCCTGCTCCATACACGGAAGATGCCAGCTGTTAATTACAGCAGACACCCGTCGCTATCAGCAAGGATTGGAGACAGCTTTGATCCCTGCTGGTTACCCTTCAGATGCCGTGGCAATGGTGGCTGCAGCATCTAAAGAAATGAGGAACAATACTGTGCACCATTCTCATTATCAACCCCTCCGCCCCCCACTCCCGCAACAACATCGGGGGTGCTGTATGGTTGCCATTGCAGCCAGGAGCCTAATGAAGACTTCTGTAGCACCTATGTTACTACCTCTATTACCTTTCTGCATTATTTATAAAATAAATCCCAGGAATTATAGAGTTAACACTTCGGCACCACTCTGCAATGTGCTATTGGAAACTCAATGGATTCTAAAGCTGCATGCAAACACGTCTCTATATGTAGCTTCCCGTATGTAGCTCCCCTTGTTGCCGGGCTCCACATTAGAAACTTTTAGTACAGCTGTTCTAAGAGATATCAAGGCTTTGATATATCCATCTGCCAATCCGAATTTAACAGCTGATGAACAAAAAGCATTGGATAAACTTAAGAATAATGATGATATCGTGGTGAAGCCCGCCGACAAGGGGGGAAACGTAGTAATTATGAACAGAACATATTACACCCAGGAAGCCCATAGACAACTCAATGATGGAGTTACATATAGGAAATTAAAATCTAATCCACTTATAAAACATCGACTTTGTTTTAGAACTATGTAAGTAAGGGTGTAACAATTGGCTTTTGACAGAAAAATTAGCTAATAAATTATTACCCCTAAAACCCACCAAACATATTGGTATTTCTTACCCAAGGTTCATAAGTCTTGGGGAATCCCCGGGAGACCCATAATTTCTTTTTTCAGAGGGTCTTTAACAGAACCATATCTAAATATCTAGATTTGGGACTTACGACCTCTCCTTTCTAACATTCCTTCTTATTTGAAGGAACTAAGACCTTGTTATTAACCTTTCTGATATGACTATATATTCAGAGTATGGACTGGCAACTATTGATGTTGTCAGTCTATACACGAAAATCAGACATGAAGATGGAGTGAACGCGGTGAGAACCTTTTTGACTAGGAAAAAAGTAGAGGAAGTACATATTGATTTTATCTGTGAACTGTTAGAATTTATACTGACGCAAAATGCATTTATGTTCCTTCAGGACTGGTATGTACAGTCAATTGGTACTGCGATGGGGACCCCAGTGGCCCCTACTTTTGCTAATCTGTTTTGGCCATAGGGAAGAGAAATACATTTATAATATCAAAAATCCCCCATCTGCAATTTATAAATATTGGTCACGTTTATCGATGACTTGTTATCATCTGGTCGGGGACTGAAGAACAATTCTTGGGAAATTTTCCCAGTAATAAATTCTAATGATATGAGTATGAATTTTACATCCCATTATGGGGGTAAAGAAATCCAATTTTGGGTGTTACGATTAGATTGGAAGGAGACCAGGTGATAACAAAAGGGTATCGAAAAACTACTGCCCAAATAACTCTATACTTCATAGGGATAGTTTTCATCCATACCATGTGACCACAGGCCTCCCCTACGGTCAATTTTTCCGTTTAAGACGGAATAATAGTAAAGACTCTGATTTTTTGGAACAATCCATGGACCCATGGATAATTAAAGGGTAAGAGGGTATGAGAAAACCCCCTACCCAAAAAGCATTTTTGGAGAGTACTCAAACTGGATAGGAAGAAATTAATAAGGAGTAATGTAAATAAAAAGAAGAAAAAGATGGAAAGATGTATTTTTTTCTTTTCAATTTTGTCCCTTAGCAGACCATATTAAGCGCACTATAAATCGTCATTGGTATTTACTTAGTAATGATGTAACGTTACAAGAAAAGACGCAACATTCCCCTTTAATCTCTTTTTGTCGTACTGCTAATTTGCGAGATGAATTTAAAGGCAGATTACCTGACAAACATAATAATTGGCTGGAAAATCTATGCCGAAGGTAATCATAAGTGTAGAAACTGTTCATACGTAAATAAATTTTTGATGATAAGGAACTATTAAGGTTAGGCAACTTTGAGCATAAAACTAAACAATTTATAACATGTAAATCAAATTTTTTAATTTATGCATTATGGTGCCCTGTGGAACTGTTTTTTTTTTTTCGGAAAAACTTTTAGACACCTCTTTAAACGTGTTAGGAACAATTATATTCCCTCAAGACAGGTAAGGGAACCCCAGATGGATAGCCCACATGAGAGATTTCCATGATAATGAAAAGCAGGGGGAAAATTTGCAGGTTTGCAACGTATCCCGATACCTACTAATGGAGTAGATAGACATACAAAATTATTGCAGAGTGAAGCACGATTTATACTCCGTACAGAAGCATGAGGGCCATTGGTCTTAATGATCGTAAAGATCTTTCATCTTTTTTATAATGTGTATAGTTTGTATTTGTTGTTTGTGTTTTTAATGATGATTGACAGATGAAGGTGGACATAAAAACGTGATGACGTAGTTCCACCTTAGGCTTAGAGGAAGCGTGGTTCACACGCGAAACAGCTGTTGCCTGTCTGTTGCTCCTGCGTGAGCTTTCTTGTACTCCCGTACGCCCTATGTTGCCACAAGATGCCGAATAAAAATGGATTTTAACCCGACTTAACCCGACTTTTGGTGAGTGCCGTGAAGACTTTATTCTTTGCTTATATTTGCCATTATTTATAAAATGCAGACGTGTACAAGTGATGACATTTCGTAGTGGTCAAGCCACCTTGGATGACTACGTAAAAAAA
This sequence comes from Phyllomedusa bahiana, assembly GCA_025379985.1. Lineage (NCBI taxonomy): Eukaryota > Metazoa > Chordata > Amphibia > Anura > Hylidae > Phyllomedusa > Phyllomedusa bahiana. Next base: position 38,177 of record JAODAL010010851.1, read on the forward strand.
GGTTAAATAGCTTAAATAAAAAAAAAATATAGATATATAAAAAAAACAAGTTAAACACAATTGTTATTGGCACTTCCATATAAGTCTGATCTATTAAAATATAATTTATCCCATCACTGTAGAAGAAAAAAAATTCCCAATGCCAAAAATGCTTTTTATTTTTTTAGTAAATTCACACCACAAACAATAGCAATAAAAAGTAAATAGATAGTGGCATGTATTTCAACATGGTACCAATAAAAAATACACTTGTTACCCCCAAAAATGAGTCCTCACACAGGTTGAGAGTTGTAAAATGTGTTGGGTTCCATAAAATGGCACTGGAGTGCAAATGTAAAAAAACAGAATGTTTTTAGTTTTTTTTTTAAAAGTACTAAAACATAATGAAAACTACACATTTGGTATCACTTGAGTCACACTGACCTGCAGAATACAGATAACATTTCATTTGTACCAACAGTGAACTCAATACAAACAAAACCCTGCAAAAATGCTATAATTAAGGGGGTGGGGGGGATTGTTTGAAGGGTTTCCTAGCACATTATACTTACCATTATGGGGTCAATGGCACCATTAAAAAGTAAAAAAAAAAAAAAACCCTCACACGACTATGTAGATGAAAAAATTAAAATGTTATGGCTCTTGGAAGGTAGCAAGTACTTGTGAAATGTAAATAAAATACATACATTTGTAAATTTTTGCAAATTAAAAAAAACTGAATAGTGTGGTGTGCATGAGTATTCAGCCCCCTGTCCTCTGATATCACTAAATAAAATCTAGTGCGGCCAACTACCCTTACAAGTCACCTAAATAATAATGAGTGTATGTAATTATTCTCATTAGAACTACAACTGTTTTGTGAAGGCCTCAGAGGTTTGTTAGAGAACATAAGCAAACAAAATCATGAAACATACCAAAAAGCAAAGTGTATTGCAGGGTCAAGTTTCTATAAAAGAAAGGAGTATGGCACAACTGCTAACCTCCCTAAACTACAGCACAGACGAGAAGAGTGCTAATTAGAGAACCATATAAAAGAGGTGAAGGGTAACTAGAGGGACTGCAGAGATTCACAGCTGAGGTGGGTGAATCTGTCCACAGGACAACTGTTAGTTGAGAACTCCACAAATCTGGCCTTTATGCATGAGTAGCAAGAAGAAAGCCCTTTTTGAAAGCAAACCATAAGAGCATGTCCCCATAGCACGGGTTTTCAGACGGTTTTACAGGCGGTTTGCGGTCTTTCAGACCGCCTGAAAAACCGGCCGAAAGTGAGCACAATGGTGCTCTACGGAAAACCCGTGCAGCAGTCCCCACTGCACGGGTTTTCCATCCGGAGGTTTTTCCGCCCACAAAACATTGTGCTAGCACAATCGTCCGTCCGGTTTCCGGACGGAATCTGTGCAAGCCAATGTGAAGGGGGAGGGCTTTTCTCCGCTCATCACGGAGAAAAGCCGCACCCCCCTCCCCGGCCGCAAAACAGGACAAATACTGGCCAGCAAACCGACCGGTATTTGTCCCGTGCCGGGAGAACACACCCTTAGTCGTCCTGTTTGCAGTTTGTAAAAAGCTATGTAGGGAACACAGCAAGCATGTGGAAGAAGGTGCTCTGGTCAGGGCTGAAGAGTCGGTGCCCATTTTGCAGGTGTCAAAGTTGTTATGAAATGGACCGACTCCCAAAATATATAATAAATTGGTACAGTTACTTCAATGCAGTGCCAAGAGCAAGAGGAATTGTGTCTTGCCAGTGCTACTGCTACTACATCTTTAGCCTCATCAGATGAGGAGTTTAACTTTCAAAAGTATTTGGATGACATGGAGCAGGCAAAGTGTTGCCGCAGGGAAAAAGATTCCGCTCCCATAGCAAGTAGATTGACCAGATTTCAGCAAAATCTTTCGCTTCCTTTCAAAGAAGTAGAAGAGTTAAACCGTTCTTCAGAACTGACTGTGCATGAGACAATGCTTTTACACCCTGACATTGTTAGAGATGTTGCCCATGTGGTCACCGCTTTGCCACCAAGCCAAGTTAGTGTAGAGAGGCCTGTTCTTTAGCCTGGAAATAATGAGATCAGATTTGAAGGAGGATCTGATGGAGGCGATACTCTTTCTCAGAACAAATTAATTTTTTTCCTCACTTCTGCGGCGTTTTGCGTATTTACAAATTCTTAAAAAGTTTTTTGTGTTCTAAAGTTGAATCAAATAAATATATTTTACACCAACAAGCAGGGCCGCCAACAGAAATTTCAGGGCCCCATACAGCTGAAGCGTTTGGGCCCCCCCTGTAAACCGCGCCCCCAGCAACCCAATTACCCCGCCCCTGCGAACTCAATCCCCCACCCCCAGCAAAAAAAAAAAAACGGCATAATAGGAACATAATATGCGCCCATTTTACCACATAATACAGTGGTGGCATAAAAAGAACTGTATTGTGTAGTATAATAGCAAGGGAGTCACATATCTGTCTGTCTGTCTCACACATCATAGACACAGGGCTAAATAGATCCATCCATATCGTATTTTCACCGGCCCACATACAATATCCCCCTCCACGTTTCCCTTGGTCGCGCACCTCACCACCTTCTAAAAGACACACCAGCAAGAAAAAAGAAATGTGTAGACTCCTATCACAGGGTCAGTTGTTTCACCCCCCCCCCCCTCCCTCTTTAACAATGCTGGGACACAGTATGCTGCACTTATACCCGCGTCCGATATAACCTACAACTCCGCCATAAGAGACCTAATAGAGGAGAGACACCATCTCAGGTATAACCTACAACACCACTTTATAGAGAACCACACCGAGGTCAGACACCATCTCAGGTATAACCTAAACACTGCCATAAAGAGACCACATAGAGGTCGAGGACTCCAGCTCAGGTATAACCTCAACACTGCCATATGGAGACCACATAGAGTCTGATCACAGTCAGGTATAACCTACAACACTCCCATATAGAAGACCACATAGAGGTCAGACTACAGCCTCAGGGTATAACCCTACAACACTGCCATAATAGAGACCACCATAGGGGTCTGACACCAGCTCAGGTATAACCTACAACACCACCATATAGGAGACCCACATCGGGGTCAGACACCAGTCTCAGGGTATACACCTACAACACCACCATGATAAGACCAAATAGGAGTCAGACACCAGCTCAGGTAATAACCACAACACTGCAATATACAGACCACATAGTGGTCAGACACCAGGTCAGGTATAACCTACAACACCGCCATATAGATACCCAACGAAAAAAAAAAAAAAAATAGGAGTGTCATACACCAGCACATGAGTATACCTATAACACCACCATATAGAGACCACATAGAGGTTCAGACACCAGCTCAGGTATAACCTACAACACTCCCATGATGAGACCACATAGAGGTCAGACAACAAGCTCATGTAAAACCTACAACACTGCCATAATAGAGACCACCATAGGGGTCATACCACCAGCTCTGTATAACCTACAACACGCACCATATAGACACCACATAGGGGTCCAGACAACCAGCTCAGGTATAACCTACAACACCACCATATAGCAGACCACCTAGGTTCAGTCAACACCAGCTCAGGTATATCCTACAACACTGCAATATACAGACCACATAGTGGTCAGACACCAGCTCAGGTAATAACCTACAAACACGCCATATAGAGACCACATAGAGGTAGACCTCCAGCTCAATATTACCTATAACACCACCATATTAGAGACCACGATAGAGGTCCGACACCAGCTCAGGCATAACTACAACACTGCCATATATAGACTCGACATATAGGTCAGACACCAGCGTCATTTATACCTACAACACTGCCATATAACAGACCACAGCAGTGGTCAGACACCGCTCAGTAAAAAAAAAAAAAAAAAAAAAAAAAAAAATAAAAAAAAAAAAAAAAAAAATAACCTACAACACCGCCATATAGAGACCTACAGTAGGGGTCAGAACACCTAGTTCAGGTCACATCACATTACAGTGAATACAGCATTTTTTTAGGGGGGAGGAGGGGGGATCCAGTATAGAAGTAAAATAATTCCCCTGATTCAGGGACTCACCGGAGACGACTTATCTGATGAGTCTTTATCTTCTCTTGAGTCGTTCTTTTTACCCCTTTGCCTTTGCATCCTTCCACACACGCATGATGACTTGTCCCGGCCACAATTCATCCCTGCAGAAATTACACACAAATATCTTAGAATCCTCAAATTTCCAGCATCTCTTTACCTATTTCTACCTCTGTACAAACTTCCCAGGGGTGGGAGAACAGATACAAGCCATAACGTAGAGGCCTAGTATCCTAAGGGGGTGGAGGGATGGGGAGCTGAACTTCTGAGTATTATGCTCAACTATGGGCTGCTCCCCCACAATTATATTACCAGGTAGGTAGACAAGACACCTAAGGTAGGTATGCAAATAGCAAGGCCCCCAGGTAAATAGATATGCCCCCTATTAAGGTAGGTAACAACCCCCGATAAGTTGGTAGGCCAGCCCTCAGGTAAGGTTGGTGGGTACCTAGCCATAGGTAAATAGCCCCGCAGGTAGAGTAAGCATACCCCCAGTTAGGCAAGTTGATAGGCTAACCGGGGGGAGTTTATGGTTGGGGACCCCAGTTAGTTAGCTGAGGTAGGTGGTTTTCCCCAGTTCTTAAGCTGTAGGTATTAGGTGTCCCCTTATAAGATAGGCTGCAAGCAGTTAGGCCTCCCTTGTAAGTATTAAACAGACAGTTAGGGCACCCTTGAAGTAGTATACAGACAGTTAGGGCCTCCCTTAAGATAGTATAATCAAGCAGTTAGGGGTCTCCATTTAATAGTATACAGGCAGTTAGGGGTCTCCTTTAGGTTCATACAGGTAATTAGGGGCCTCCTTTTATGTAGCATTACAGGTAGTATAGGGGCCTCCTTTAGCTAGTGTGCAGGAAGTCGGGGCCTCCTTTAGCTAGTGTGCCCAGGTAGATTCCCCCTTTATTTGTAGGTAGTCATGGCCCCCGTTAGTGTTTAGGTAGGTAGCCAGGGCCCCCATTTATTTTTTAGGTAGCCATGGGCCCCTTTAGTTTTAGGTAGCCGAGGCCCCCTTTATGTTAGTAATAGAATAGGTCCCCTTTTATATTTAGGTAGTGTCCAGGGACCCCTTTGTGTTTTAGGTAGAGTCAGGGCCCCCTTTGGTGTTTAGGTATAGTCAGGGCCCCCTTTGAGGTTAGGTAGAGACAGCCCCCTTGTGGTTAGGTAAGTCATGGGCCCACCCTTTAGGGTTAGGTAGAGTCAGGGCCCCCCCCCTTAATGGTTAGGTAGAGTCAGGGCCCCCCCCCTTAATGGTTAGGTAGAGTCAGGGCCCCCTTTATGTATGGGTAGAGTCATGGGCCCACCTTGAGTTAGGTAGAGTCAGGGCCCCCTTTATTGTTAGGTAGAGTCAGAGCCCCCTTTAGGGGTTAGATAGAGTCAGGGCCCCCTTTGGGTTTAGGTAGTATTAGCCCCCTTTGTGGGTTTCGGTAGAGTCAGGGCCCCCTTTGGGGTTCGGTAGAGTCAGGGCCCCCTTTGGAGGTTTGGTAGCCGGGCCCCCTGTAGAGTTTAGGTAGCCAGGGCCCCTGTAGAGTTTAGGTAGCCCAGGGTCCTTAGAGTTTAGGTAGCCAGGGCCCTGTAGAATTTAGGTAGCCAGGGCCCGGGTGCTGAAAGAGTTTAGGATAGCCAGGGCCCTGTAGAGTTTAGGTAGCCAGGGCCCGTGTTCCTTATATAAATATTATATAATATAATATATATATATATAAAATAAAAAAAAAAAAACAAAAAAAAAAAAAACACTTACCTCACTCCCGCTCCTCCGCTCCCCGCATGGCCACTATTCGCTCTGCATAGGCGGCGCGTGATGTGGACATCACCTGCGCCGCTCGTCAACAGTAGGGGCCGGCTGCCCGGCAGGCTGAAGGCCTAATGCCTAAACTGCCAGGGCAATCAGCGAACGCAGCGCTAAGTGCCGCTGTGCTCCCCGCTAACACTGTGCAGCCCCTGGAGTCGGGGACATTGAGTCCCCAACTCCCGGGCCGGTCTCTGGGCGCTCAGGACACAGGGCCCGGACGTTCAGAGACCAGGTGCGCGGCCGGGCCCTGAAGAGAGACGGCACTGCCTTCGGGGCCCCAAGCAGCTCGGGGCCCATGCTGTGGGCCAGTCCGAGCCTGGTTCGGCGGCTGCGTCGCCGGGCCCTGCTCTATCCTGAGGAATAATGGGGCCCGCGTGCAGTGGGCCCCCTTATTCCACCGGGCCCCATACAGGAGTACCGGCTGTACCCCCTGTATGGCGGCCCTGCCGATAGGCAAATGGGTAACAATGTTTTGAACTTTTGACTTTCAGGCTCTATATCTACCACCTACTACAGCTTTCAACGTGAGAGTACCATCATTTCATAGACAACCATCTTGGCTATCTCATACATAGCTTAGACCTGCAACTATTGAGCAGATGCTTAGCCCAGCAACTTTTGGGCATGTAACTGCATGTTTAATGTTTTGCTCCTGTGGTGGGACAAATCGTTTTTTCTTCTTGTATACTACAAATTACAACCCGTTATCACAGTCCCTAATAGCTCAGTGTGCTATTAGGCTTATTCCCAAGCGAAAGGTCACTGGTTTGAGCAGCCCTGAAGATGATTTCCCAAGAAAAGAGAAACCGCATTATCCAGCTCATCGATAGTGGTCTCTCGGCCAAGAAAACTGCCAAACTGCATCAAGTGAGGTCATAACAGCTGGAGAAACATGAAATGAAGTCCATCCATTCAAAAGCCAAGAGGTGGACATCCAGGCAAAATATCAGTGTCAACAAGTCAGCTTATCACAAGGTTTATCAGTTCTAACGTGGCAGGCACGGCAGTGGAGGTGGCTCGTATGCTTCATCAGAGTGAGATCACATACGTCCATGCAAGCACCATGCAAAACACATTACACAGGTCTGAAATGATTGCCCGAAAAAAGGTGAAGAAGCCTCGACTTCGTTCTCATCGTAAGAGGTATTGGCTTGAGTTTGCAAAAAAGTATGAAAAATGGAAGATTGGAAATGGCTGATTTGGAGTGATGAAATGAAAGTTAATAGACCAGGCTCTAATGGGTACAAATGGGTTTGGAAGAATCAGGCGAAGTGGGAGCTAACGGATTGAGAAATTGAAGAAACTGTCATGTTCGGTGCAGGAAGCCTGATGATGTGGGGATGTTTCACAGCCAAAGATGTTGAATACTTGACCAGGATTGATGTTGATCTCAATGCTAAGCTATATGTGAGTGTCCTACAACATGAGTTACTTCATATAAAGTATGACATAGTGTTCCAGTAATACAACGACCTGAAGCATACATTAAGGTTGGAGAAGGAATGGTTCAATGAGAGTGAAGCAGAGTTGCTGTATTAGCCTCCACAGTCCCCAGACCTTAACCCAATCCAACACTTGTGGGCAGAGGTGAAGAAAAGCTGTATTCGTACCCAAGTCCAGTCTGCACCAACATTGGAAACGTGTAGAAGAGACCTGGGATTAGATTGGGATTCAAGACATGCTTGAATCTGATCCAGAACCTTAGAAGGATTCAGGCAGTGCTGAAAGCCAAAGGTGCAAATAATAACAAAACAATAAAAATTAACATTTTGATTTTTAGATACCAAACAGTAACAATGCAGTTAAATGACAAAAATCTGCAAAACTAAGCAGATGCTAAAAACTTTTATAACATGATTGTCTATAAAATTAAGGTAGCCTCATGTACAAAGCTGCAGTGGATGGTAAGATATGTAGCCTGAAAGTCAAAAGATAAAAACATTACCATTTTGCTTTAGTGTATGTTCTACCTAAATAGCTTAATTATTGTATCATAAGATGATAAAAAGCCAGATGTTACCCTTTTACTACAGTAAAGTTATCACATGCGCCATGTATGAGGGAGTCAGGGAAATTGAGGAGTTGGAGCTTTAGCTTACCAACTCCCCAGCCGTGGCTCTAGTAAGAGGAGACCCAAAGTTGAACTTTTTGGCCTTAACGCCAAACGCTATGTGTGAAGGAAAGCCAACACTGCACATCACCCTGAACACACCATCCCTACCCTGCCATCCCTGGAGGCAGCATCATGGTGTGGGGATGCTGTGCAATGTATGCCATCCTTGAGCAACAATTCGAGGGTCCATATTGCTGTGCAAGATGTGTGCACACTGCACATTTAGAAGCCCGTATCCTGGATCTAAATGAGCAAGTGGCAACACTGAGATCCATTGCAAACTTGGAAGCGAGCCGGCTGCCCACTGAGCAATCACTCACAGGTGTAGATGCTAGGGGAGGGTGGTTTAGCATGGAGGTGCGGAACATGAGGAAAGTTAGCTGGGTAACAGTTAGAAAGAAGGGTAGAGGGAAGAGTATCAGGGAGGCTAGGTCTGATCTGGTACACCCCAAACAAATTCCCAAAGATTGGCTAATGAAGGGGAAAATCAGCTCAGAAATAGCATTGGCTGCAGCAAGACACTTAACCCTGTCTGCTCCAGTAAAGATGGGGAATAGGAGTGCAGGTCAGGCTGGGACAGGTGCTAGTAGTTGGGGACTCCATTAAATTTGGGGGCACGGGGACAGGGCAATCTGCCACAAAAGACCGGGATAGTCGAACAGTATGTTGTTGACCTGGGTCCCGAATTCGACATATCGCGGATCGGGTTGACAGATTGCTGGGTGGGGCTGGTGAGAATCCAGCTGTCATGGTCCACATTGGCACCAATGACAAAGTTAGAGGTAGGTGGAGTGTCCTTAAAAATGATTTCAGGGACTTAGGCCAAAAGCTCAAGGCAAGGACCCCCAAGGTAATTATTTTCAGAAATATTACCTGTTCCGCGGGGCCAACACCAGGGAGGCAGAGGGAGATTAGAGAGGTGAATAAGTGGCTCAAAAATTGGTGTAGGAAAGAGGGATTTGGGTTTTTGGAGAACTGGGCTGACTTCTGTCTTGGCTACAGGCTCTATGCTAGGGACGGGCTGCACCTAAATGGGGAGGGTGCAGCTGTACAGCTGTATTGGGGGACAAAATGGCCAGGAAGTTGGAGGAATATTTAAACTAGGGACTGGGAGGGAGGATAACTACAAATATAGCGTGCAAGATAGTGAAGATAGAGAGCTGGGAATTAGGAAGTAAAAACAGGGGTTTGGAGTGGAGGGAGGGGGTGTAGCAATAGTTAAAAAAAATTTAGGGAGAAAGGAATAAAAACTGAAAAATCTCTAAATTGTATGCTGACCAATACCAGGAGTCTCACCAACAAAATAAATGAACTAGAATGATCAATTGCTGAAGAAAAATAGAACATAGTGGGGATAACGGAGACATGGCTGGACGAGAGCTACGACTGGGCGGTTAACTTACAGGGTTACAGTCTATTTAGAAGAGATTGTAAAGACCGGAAGGGGGGGAGGTGTCTGTCTCTATGTAAAATCCTGCCTGAAGCCAACACTGCGGGAAGATATAGGTACAGGTAATGAACATGTGGAATCATTATGGGTAGATATACATGGGGGTAACAAATAACAATATAATACTAATAGGGGTCTGCTATTGGCCCCCAAATAACAGAAACCCATGGAAGATGTAACTCCTCGGGACAAATAGATGAGGCGGCTAATCAGAATAAGGTTGTTTTTTATGGGAAAACTTTAACTATCCAGACTAAATTGGGAATCTGAAACCTGTAGCTTTCACAAAGGAAACAGGTTTTTGGTCAATAACTAATGATAATTACCTTTGCCAAATGGTGCAGGAACCTACTAGAGGAAAGGCCCTACTAGACTTAATATTCACAATAGACCTGACAGAGTAACAAAGGTTTAACAGGTTGAGGGGCATCTAGGAAAATAGTGACATAAATAATACATTTCTATTTATCCTTCAAGAGAGTTTTTTGTCAGGGATCCACAAAAACACTGAATTTTAGGAAGGCTAATTTTATTCTGCTTAGGGAGGCCTTAAGCCGTATTGACTGGGACAAGGTGTTTAAAAATGGCAGAACAAATAATAAATGGGATATTTTTCAAAACATCCTAGGCGCCCACTGTGAGAGGTACATACCTTATGGTAATAACATAATTAGAAAAATGAAAAACCCAATGTGGATCAACAGGGATGTAAAAGAGGCAATAAATAACAAAAAGAAAGCGTTTCATCTACTAAAACAGGAGGGCAGTGAAGAGGCACTAAAAACTATAAGGAAAAAAATAAAATATATAAAAAAAAATTATAAAAGGCAGCAAAGCTGGAGACACAATGACATATTGCCATATAAAGTAGTACTAACCCCAAAATATTTTTAGGCTATATCAATAGTAAAAAGATTAAAACAGAAAATGTTGGCCCCCTGAAAAGTATTTAGGGAGAGATTGTAGAAGGCGACGAGAAAAAAGCAAACCTACTGAACAATTTTTTCTCCACTGTATTTACCGAGGAGGATGACCTTCCTGTTGATGAACAGAGGGATGAGGTAAACTCCAACTTAAAGGTTTCTTGTCTAATCCAGGAAGAAGTGCAGCTTCGTCTTAAAAAGATTAAAATAGACAAATCCCCAGGTCCTGAAGGCATACACCCGCGTGTCCTAAGGGAGTAAAGTGATGTCACAGATAGGCCCCTATTCTTAATAATTATGGACTGTCTATTAACGGGGTATGTCCCAAAGGATTGGCGCATAGCAAACGTGGTGCCAATATTCAATGCTTGGACTGGGGGAAAATGTGGCACCTCTCAAAAAGGGGTCATATATCTAGATTTTTCTAAAGCATTTGATACAGTGCCACATAAAAGGTTGGTAAGTAAGATGAGAATGCTTGGACTGGGGGAAAATGTGGCACCTCTCAAAAAGGGGTCAAATAGTAATCCTGGACACTATAGGCCGTAAGCCTAACCTCTGTTGTGGGTAAAATGTTTGAAGGTTTTCTTAGAGATGCTATCCTGGATTATCTTACTGAAAAATAAATGTAAAAACGCCGTTCCAAGCATGGGTTTTATGGAAAGATCGGTCTTGTCAAACTAATCTCATCAGCTTCTATGAGGAAGTTGGGTTTTAGACGGAAACGGGGTTGAGGCACAGGATGTCCTAAAATTTGGATTTTTCTAAAGCAATTTGATACTGTTCCCACAATAAAAGGGTTGGGAAGTAAAATGAGAATGCTTGACTAGGGGGAAAAAAGTGTAAAAGTGGGTAAGCAACTGGCCCCAGAGATAAGCAACAAAGGGTGGTAATTAACGGTACATACTTTAGACTGGATCCCTTTATAGTTGGGGTACCACGGGCTCAGTATTGGGCTCTATCCCTCTAACATTTTATTAACGATCTTTCCACAAGGATTGCCCCAGTAGAATATCGATCTTTGCAGATGATACTAAGCTCAGTAAAGTAATCAACACAATAGAGTATAATGTGTTATTACAAAGGGATCTGGAAAAGTTGGAGGCCTGGGCAGAGAAATTGCCGATGAGGTTTAACATGGATAAATGCAAGGCTATGTACATGGGGAGGAAAAATCCATTACATGATTACATGTTAAATGGAAAACCGCTGGGTAAAAGTGACATGGAGAAGGACTTGGGAATCCTGGTGGACAGTAAACTTAACTGTAGCAGCCATTTTCAGGCAGCGGCTGCCAAGGCAAAATAGGATCATGGGGTGTATTAAAAGGGACATAGATGAACATGATGAGAATATTAATTCTCCCATTATATAAGTCCACTGGGTTGACCATCACAAAGAATATTGTGTACGTTTTGGGCACCAGTGCACAGGAAAAGACATTGTAGAAACTTGAACAGGTACAAAGGCGGGCAACAAAGATAAAAAAAGGACTAGGTGGACTACAATACCCAGAAAGATTAGCAAGATTAGGTTTATTTAGGTTTTTGTGAAAAGACGGTTTTGGGGGGCCATAATAAATATGTTTAAAATAATCAAAGGACAAATAGAGATTCTCTCTCAAGATTTATTTATACCCAGGGAACTGTATTTTAGAACAAGGGGGAATCCTCTATGTCTTGAGGAACGAAAGTTTCTACATAAACATAGAAAGGGATTCTCTACTGTTAGAGCAGTGAGACTGTGGAACTCTCTGCCAGAGGAACTTGTCATGGTGAATTCAATAACAGAGTTCAAAAAGGGTTTGGATGCATTTTTGGAGTGTAATAATATAACAAGTTATAGTGTCTAGGATTCTGGAGAAGGGTCGTTGATCCAGGGATTTTTCCGGTTGCCGGATTGGAGTCGGGAAGGAATTTTTTCCCTAGGATGGGGACGGTTGGCTTCTGCCTCAGTAGGGTTTTTTGCCTTCCTCTATATCAACACTTTAGCAACACTTTAGTAAAATAGGCTGAACTGGATGGACATTTTTTCAGCCTTACAAACTATGTAACTATAAAATATCAATGCAATACATTTACGTTTGTGGCTGTAAAGTTTAAAAAATGAGGAACAGTTCAAGGGGTGTAAATACATTTGCAACATACTGTATGTATGTTGTGTGTACTTATTTTCAACATGTGTGGACTATAGTAGTGAAGCATGATCTGCCACATACGTACAATACTAGTTCATGTTACCTAAGTAACCACTCTTAACCAGGTGCCACAGTATCTTATTGTGTGCAGGGTGGCAGTTGCAGCGATGACACATAAAATCCAGAACTCACCTTCTAACTATGCAATTACTTATTTAAGCAACACCATGGTAACTCATCAATGCTACGTCTGCTCTGAGTTAGTTTGTTCTATTAATATATTTAAACTTTTATTAAAATGAGTTGCTAAAAGTTGTTTATAATGGATGGACAGAGCTTTGTCCTTTGTATGCATTTAACACTGTATGCAGATGTCCGTTTTATATAAAAAGGGCGCTTTGATAATGTTTTTATATCTAAAATACTTTTAATTTGCAATCTTACACTTGTAATAATGTACTGTTTATTTTAGTACAGTTGTGCTCAAAAGTTTTCATACCCCGGCAGAATTTTTTGCTTTCTTCAGAGAATTTTTCTTTTTTCAGAGAATATGAATGAGAAAACAAAAACTTTTTTTCCATTCATGGTTAGTGGTTGGGCAAAGCTGTATGTTGTCAAACTACTGTGTTTTCTCTTTTTAAATCATAATGTTAACCAAAAACATCCAAATGACCCTGATCAAAAGTCCACATACCCTGGTGATTTTGGCCTGATAACATGCACTGAAGTTGACACAAATGGGTTTGAATGGCTACTAAAGGTAACATCTTCACCTGTGACCTGTTGCTTGTAATCAGTGTGTGTGCATAGAAGCTGAGTGAGTTTCTGAGATCCAGACAGACTCTTGTATTTTTCATTCAGCCACTGACATTTCTGGATTGTGAGTCATGGGGAAAGCAAAAGAATTATCAACGGATCTACGGGAAAAGGTAGATGAACTGTATAAAACAGGAAAGAGTTACAAAAAGATATTCAAGGAATTGATCATGTCAGTCAGCAATTTTAAAACTGTGATTAACAAATGGAAAATCAGGGGCTCTGTAAAAACCAAACCACGGTCAGGTAGACCAACAAAAATTTCAGCCATAACTGGCAGGAAAATTGTTCGAGATGCAAAGAAAACCCCACAAATAACATCAGCTGAAATACTGGACTCTCAGAAACCTAGCGGTGCAGCTGCTTCAAGATGAAGAAAAATGGGCTGCATGGTCGAGTCGCCAGAAGAAAGCCATTACTGCGCAAATGCCACAAAGTATCTCACCTACAATACGCCAAACAGCACAAAGAGAAGCCTCAAAACTTCTGGAACAAGGTAATTTGGAGTGACGAGACCAAAATCAAACTTTTTTTGGCCACAACCATAAGGCTATGTCTACACTGCATCGGACAACAAACGGCCCAAAAGCGACAGTTTTTTTTCCGATGCAGGACCGCGTTTTTTGTCATGCTTTATACAAAAACCACGGTCGCTTCTCGCTTTTTTGCTGTCACCCATACAATTGTATTGTATGGGAAGACGGCAATAAAACGAAAAGCGCTGGCGTATTAAACAACATGTTGTATAATACGCCGGCGTCCGAAGACGAGCGGAGAAAAGACGAGCTGTGAAGACTACAGCTCGTCTTTTCTATTGCCGCTTATGGGGCTGCAGGGACGATCGTATCTTCGGCGCTTTTAAAAAACTAAAAGCGCCGAAGATGCGATTGTAAAGCTATGCAGTGGAGACATAGCCTAAATGTTACGTTTGGAGAGGTGACAAAAAGGCCTATGATGAAAGGAACAGCATTCCTACTGTAAAGCACGGAGGTGGATCGCTGATTTATTGGAGATGTGTGAGATACAAAGGCACAAGAAACTTGGTCAAAGTAGAAGGAAAGGTGAATGAGCACGTTATCAGCAAATACTGGAGGCAAATTTGCGCTCATCAGCCTGGAAGCTGCGCATGGGACATACTTGGACAACGATCCAAAACACAAGGCCAAGTCGGCCTGTCATTGGCTACAGCAGAACAAAGTGAAGATTCTGGAGTGGCCATCTCAGTCTCCTGACCTCAGTATCATTGAGCCACTCTGGGGAGATCTCAAGCGCGCAGTTCATGCAAAACAGCTCAGGAATTTACAGGAACTGGAGGCTTTTTGCCAAGAAGAATGGGCAGCTTTACCATCTGAGAAAATAAAGAGTCTCATCCACAACTACCACAAAAGACTTCGAGCTGTCATTGATGCTAGAGGGGGCAATACACGGTATTAAGAACTGGGGGATGTGAACTTTTGATCAGGGTTATTTGGATGTTTTTGGTTGTCATTATGATATAAAAAGAGAAAAACAGTAATTTGACAATAAATGGCTTCACCCAACCACTAACCATGAGTGGAAAAAAATTTTTATGTTGTCATTCATATTCTCTAAAAAGGTCAAGAAAGCAAAAATTCTGCCAGGGTATGTAAACTTTTGAGCACAACTGTATGTTAATTGTTTGTGTAAATCAAATTGACTAGAAATTCCACTATGCTTGTTCCAATAGTGAATAATCTGAAGAAAGGGAAATACAAAGTCCCTAAAAGGTATTCTGGGCAGTTATTTAATTAACAGGATGCTATTTGATCATGCTTGTAAGCAAGCAATTATTGGGAGTCTCAGTCCAAAGGAAACTGCCAGTTTTATTTCTTTCTATCCCACAGTACAGTCATGGCCAAAAGTTTTGAGAATGATACAAATGTTAATTTTTACAAAGTCTACTGCATCAGGTTTATAATGGCATTTGCATATACTCCAGAATGTTATAAAGAGTGATCAGCTTAACAGCATTAATTGAAAAAGTCAATAGTTGCTAGAAAAAGGAACTTTTTCCCCCAAAACACATTTCCACTTCATTGCAGGCCTTCCTTAAAAGGACCAGCTAACATCGTTTCAGTGTTTTGCTCCTTTAACACAGGTGTGGGTGTTGATGAGGACAGGGCTGGAGATCAATCTGTCATGATTAAGTAAGAATCACACCACTGGACACTTTAAAAGGAGGCTGGTGCTTGGCATCATTGTTTCTCTTCTGTTAACCAGGGTTTTATCTCTAAAGAAACACATGCAGTCATAATTGCACTGCACAAAAACGGGCCCTTTAAACAGGGAAGGTATCGCAGCTAGAAAGATTGCACCCCAGTCAACAATCTATCCGCATCATCAAGGAATTCAAGGTGAGAGGTTGCATTGTTGCCAAAATGGCTCCAGGGCACCCAAGAAAGACCAGCAAGCACCAGGACCGTCTCTTAAAAGTGTTTTCAGCTTCGGAATCGGGCTACCAGCAGTGCAGAGCTCCCTTTAAGGAATGGCAGCAGGGGGTGTGAGTGCATCTGCAGCACTATGAGGCGGAGATTTCATGGAGCAAGGCCTGGTGTCAAAGAGGGCAGCAAAGAAGCCACTTTCTCCAAAAAAAAAACATCACGGACGACTGATATTCTGCCCAAATGGTGAGGACTGGGGTAAAGTCTTTTTTCTCTGATGAAAACCCGTTCCAAATGTTTGGAACATCTAGAAAACAGCTTGTTCGGAAAAAGACAAGGTGAGCGATCCACCAGTCTTGTCTCATGCCAACTGTAAAGCATCCAGGGAAAACCCTTCATGGTGTGGGGTTTTCCTTCTCAGCCAAGGGAATCGGATCTAACAGTCTTGCCTAAAAACACATCCATGAATAAAGAATGGTACCAGAATGTCCTCCAAGAGCAACTTCTCCCAACTGTCCAAGAAACAGTTTGGTGATCACAATGCCTTTTCCAGCATGATGGAGCACCTTGCCATAAAGCAAAGGTGCTAACTAAATGGCTCAGGGAACAAAAACATAGAGATTTTGGGTCCATGGCTTGGAAACTCCCCAGGGTCTTAACCCATTTAGAACTTGTGGTCAATCATCAAGAACGGGTGGCAAACAAAAACCAACAAATTGTGACAAAATGCAAGCATTGATTGTGCAAGAATGTACTGCTATCAGTCAGGATTTGGTCCAGAAGTTGATTTAGAGCATGCCAGGGAGAATTGGGAGAGGTCTGAAGAAGAAAAGGGTCAACCTGCAAAAAATTGACTTGCTGCATTAACTCATTCAACTGTCAATAAAAAGCTTTTTTTAATCATAATAGATTGCAAATTGTATTTCTGTATGTGATAAAAACATCTGACAAACGCACATAAAAACCAGAGGGCAACAGATCATGGGAAAATATAATATTTGTGTCATTCTCAAAACATTTGGCCATGACTGTAAATCATGGTTCTATGTTACTAAGTTATAATGAACTAAAAAACTAATTATTTACATGCACTCATTGCAACAAAACTAAAATTGCACCTTTATTTCTTATATAAAAAGGGCTTACCATCATCCCATGCTTTCTGCAAATTACTGGGAAAGGCTCTTTCCATCCTATATGTAAGAATATCACCATGAACAATGCGTACTTTTCCTGTGGATGCTTCATTCAACATCTGTTTAAAAACAAATGTAAGTATGTTAGTGGAGTTATTATAACTTTTAATTATAGAGCACTATACCATGACATAAAAAGAGTATGAATCCATTAATGCACATACAAACAACTCTCCTGACATACCTGTTTTAGTAAATACTTTTCCCCCATGTAAAAATACACAAAGTGGTGTTTTCTGGCCCTTTCCAAATAAAAACGTTTCACAAGGAGGCGGCTATAAAGCCCCCCCACATTTTGACATGAACACATCATCATAGCTAAGAAAAAGAAATGCAGGAACTAAAAAAAGATCAGATTTAAAAATATGGTGACCTACTTTAAGGCAGCATATTTTCATAGCAAAGCTGCATGGGCTACTATACCAAATGCTATAAAATACTAGAAAAAAACAAAGAAGGGCTAAAGTTGTGCTACAGCTATTGTCCTGCTTCTGATGAAGGTATGTTTCAAGGAGTCACAAGCAGTTTTACAACTGTCTCCTCATGCTGTGATTGGTTCTATAGCAGTGGTTAGCAGAGTCAGCTTCTAGCTGAGCCATTACACTGACAAGAGCAAGAGATGTTTCTCTCAAATCTACTATCAAACAACATGTGCTGTGAGAGAGCTGAAACAATGGCTTCATCTTTAACGAGAAGTTAATCTTCTGTGTAGAGATAATTAGTTTGCAAAGAGTCACTCCCCTGCTCTAAAGGTTCTCTATCTCGTAAATCGAGATTAACATTAAGTGAGCGTTAGAAAATATGTTTTCACACAGCGGGTTTTTTTGTAGTGGTAAAAAATTACTCTTCAAAAATCTGCTTTAAAAAAGCCTGATTTCTAAGGCTTCATTTTTGAAGCGTTATTTTGAAAAATCACTTTCCCCTGTTGTTTGACTATAGGATATTAACACACAAGCAAAAAAAAGCCTCAAGAATTGACGTCACTTATTTTAACGGCCGTAATTGCATCCAAAAAACTGCTCGCAATTATGCTTGCGAAATATGCTTCGTTAGAACAACAAGGCGTGTTTTACATTACATTCAAAGCGAAGCCAGAACTAGATTTGAATCTTTGAGCAGAGTCCACGAATTTGCGTGTTTTTCCAGCAAGTGAAACGAGCAAAAAAACACCAAAAAAACATTGAACCATACCCTCTAGGGTCCATCACCAGGGCAAGGATTTTTATATTATATTCTCAGTGAATCAGAATTAAAATCAGCTCTTAAAAGATCCCCAGAGACCTCAATAGAAAATCCGCCTTGTAGTCTACATGGCACAGATTTTTGTAGGTCCGATTTCAAAACCGATGGCTTTTATAAAAAAAACTTGGAACATGCACATTCTTCCATTGGATTTCCATCTAAAGTTTACTATTGAATTCAATGGGAAGTCATGAAAACCAACCAGGTTAGTGACCTGTTTTTGGCACTGATTTTTGCACTGATCCAGCCAGAAAAAACTCAATAGTGCTCCATGACGCACTTAACGTCTCACCTATATTGTGTGTGTTATGAGATATATATTTGCATAGTTATACAGTTAAATAACTATGTTAATATATATATATATATATATATATATATACACACACACATTATATAATATATATATATATATATATACACACACACACATACACACAGTATATAGTACACACACACATAACCGTATATCTAGGCTATATCTCCACTGCACACAAAATGTCAGTTTTTCAGCTTTTTTAGTTTAATAAAAATGCTGAAAAAACGACTGAAAAGAGGTCCCATAGACTTGTATAGTAAAAACATTTCGTTGTCCCCACAGAACGTCTTTTTTCTGCACGTTTTATTTGCTGGTCCTTTTTTGAAACATATTGCAAAAAACAACTGAGCAGGGCAGAAATTTACTATTAAGTCTAGTTGCAAATGTTCATGCAGAAATACACCAAATCTAATTCTGTGCATCTTCTGCACAAAACCGCCAATAAACACACAAAAATAAGATGGCAAAGATGTGCCAAAAATAACGCGTTTTTTAGGATTAAGTTTTTTCAGGACATTACATTACTGGTCCACAAGCCCGGTAGACATAGCCTAGTGTCAATTAGGATTACCCCAATTACATATATTTCATTAGTATTTGGTACATTCGTTGTTGCCCTAAAACTTTAGACTTGGGTCAAACGTGTTAGATATCCTTCCACAAGATTCACACATTAGTGGGAAATGAAATCTGCCTTTTTCCTTCTGACCAGAACTGGTGTAACCTGACCATGAAGAAGTAGCTCGCCTTGCCACTAGTCTGCCTTCAGCATCCCCATAAATTTTCAATAGATGAGATCAGACTTTGAGTGATTGGCGCACTGCAAAACACTGACTTAGCGATCCATAAGCACTTATGAAGCCAATTTGGCTGATGATTATGGGGTCATTGTCCAACTTTTGAAAAGAACATATTTTGCCCAAAACTTAACTACCTGGCTGATCTCTTAGATGTTTTTCAGTATTGCCAAATTAATCTTCTTTCCTCATTATTCCAATCAATTTCGTGAAGTGCACCATGCCTCCAGCCGCATACAACCCCCCAAAGCATGATGCTGCACCCCGCATGTTTTCATAGTTTGGATGGTGTTCTCTTAGGCTTCCAAGCTTCTCACCCTTTTTACTCTATACTAAATGGATGGTCATTATTGCCAAACCGTTCAATTTTAGTTTCATCGACACCCACAGGACAGGGTCACCCAAAAAGAGAGTCTTTGTTCCTGACTGTCTGTTACATTTTGCAAACATCCCTAATTCGACTTTTATATGTTTCTTTTGGAGTAATGGCTTCGTCCTGCAGATGGCCTTTCAACCATATGATACAAGACTCCAATTGATACTGTGGATAATGATACAATCTTAACCCAACTTCCCATCACATCCTCACAAGGTCTTTTGCTTCTTTGTTCTTGGCTTGAACATGCCTCATGTCGGGACCAAAGCACGTTTGGAACAGAACCTTATCTCTTAGAACAGCGTATGATGGCCTGGCACATCTCCCACACCTTTGTTCGTACTTGGTATAATTTTTTTACAGATGAACGAGGCAACCTCAAGGTATCTGGAAAATTGCACACGCCCACCAAGGATGATCCATAACCTGACAAGTCCACAATTCTCTTCTTCGCTGATATTTGGCTGATTTCTTAGAACTTTCCCAAAATGTTATATCTACGTAAGTCTTATTAATTGGAACCAGAGGTATACAACACCTATATAATATATATTATATACAAATATATATGATATATATCACACACACACACACATATATATATAATACACATATAGTATATATATAATAAAAATATATAAAACACGAGCACATAATATATATACACACATAAATATATATATTTATATATACAGCACATATATATATACACATAATATATATATATATACAACCATCATATATATGATACACATATAAAAATATTTACACACATAATAATATCTATATATACATATATAAATATACACAAACATATATATATATATATATATTACATAAATATACTACACACACACACATATATATATCACATATATAATATTATACTATACACACATATACATATATATACAAATAAACACACATATAGATATATACATAATATAACACACATGATATATATAACATATAAAATCACACATATATTAACATAATATTACACACACATTAATTATACCAATAATACACACACAAAATATCTAGAATAAATAACACACATAAATATATACACATATACACACATATATATGATACACCTATATAACACACATATATATATAAATAACATACATATACATTCATATATATATATATATACATATACATACATATATATACATAGTATAGCATAATAACACATATATTACAATAATATATACATAAATATAAATCCACATATAGATATTATAAATACACATATTACATTAGAAACAAAAACCATTCATATACAAAGACATATATACATATACACATATACATATACACATATACATATACACATATACATATACACATATACATATACACATATACATATACACATATACATATATACATATACATATACACATATACATATATACATATACATATACACATATACTCATACACATATACACCTAAATACACATACAAATATATATATATATATACACATATAAAATAATTACATACATATACATAAATACATAACATAAATAACAATACATAAAAATTGTATCAACTAACATATATATATACATGACATATAAAACAAACATATCCATATATAAACATTCCATATATACATACAAAACAATATACATACATCATATAGTAGTAAATCCAATAAACAAATCACAATACACAAAAATATATATAACATATAATAAAATAAACAAACATATATACACTCAACAATACATATATATATAAATATACCACCCACCAAAAAAAAAATAACAAAAAAAAATACCTAAAAAAAATAAATCAAATCATATACAAATAAACCAAATAAATATATAAAATAGCAACACATCAATATAAAATATATAAATAAAAACAAAACACAAACATATAATAACGCAAAATAAATAACAAATCTACGACACACCTAATATAAAAACTAAATTTGTATATATATATATCCACACACACTATAATTATAAACTACACAACCTAATATAAAATATACCATAAATATAAACACACAGCAAAAAATATATAAAAACACCCACAAATGAAATATTCTAAATAATAAAACACACATACATTAATCATATACATAATATAAAAAAATATACAACATCTAAAAAAAAGAATCAAAACATATACAAATATAACCATATAACATACTATATAAAACATATATACACATATAGACATCAATATATATTAAAATATACACATATACTATATAAATACATAAAACCCTCACTCCGGCCACTTTAATAAGGTAACACCAAACATCCTGATCCAAAAACTGCTCGATAACACTTAATTTCTAATCAGCCAATCACATGCGCAACTTCTCAGTCTGCATTAGGTTCTATGTAGACATTGGTCCAAACAATCAGCCTGAAGTTCAAACCGAGCAACATTATGGGGAAAGAAATGATTTGAAGAAGCCTTTGAACGTGGCATGGTTGTTTGGATGCCAGAAGGGCTAGGGTCTGAGTATTCAGAAACTGCTGAACACTCTGGTATTTCACGCACAACCCATCTCTAGGTTTATAGAGATGTCCAAAAGAAAAAACATCCAGTGAGCCGGCAGTCCTGTGGGCGGAAATCCTTTTGACTGCCAGAGGGTCAAAAGGAGAATGGACGAAAACTGTTCGATCTAATAAAAAGTTCAACAGTGACCTCCAATAAGCCACCCCCCGTTACAAACCAAGGTAGCAGAAGAGCATCACTGAACACACATTACGGCGAACAGCAAACAATTAGGCAGATGGGGCTACAGCAATTCAGACCGACCAACAAAACCGGTTGCCACTCCCTTTCAGCTAAGAAACAGGAAACTGAGCTCCAATTTGCCCAATGTTCATCGAAAGTTGGGACAGTAGAAGATTGATAAAACGATGCCTGGCTGAGAGTTCTCGTATTATCTTCTGTTCATCAAGCGACATTCGGATGGTTAGGGTCCAGAAATTTGGCCGTCAACAACATGAAAGCATGGATCCCAACCTGCCTTGAACAACAAACGTTTCCAGGCTGGTTGGTGGTGGTGTCACTGGTGTGAGAGAAAATATTCTTGGCAACTCTTTGGCCCCTTGGTACCATTGAAGCAATCGTTACAAACACCCCCTACCTAGTGGAATCTATGCCACGGAAGAATTGAGGCAGTACTGAAGCAAAAGGGGGTCCAACCCTTTACTAGCTATGGTGTACCTAATAAAAGTGGCCCGGTGAGTGAATATATATATATATGTTGAGTGTGTGTATATATATATATATATTGAGTGTGATGGCCTATTATAAATTAAGTGTTAACTTGCAGTTGGACAGGTGTACATAATAAAGTGGCCGTTGAGTGTATATACACACAATATAGATCTATATATACTATATATAATATAAAAATAAATATAAATATATATATATGATACCACACACACCAGCACCATACTGTGGCAAGTGACCCATGGCGTCAGATTGTTCTCTGCGCCACTAGGCGGAGTAAACCAGGATACCCTCTGCAGACGTGCCACCAAGGACCTGGTCTCCGTGGGGGAAGGCAGCTATTTTGTGTCAGTAGCCACTGTTGCTAACACATGATCTAGCATGCTTTGCTATTTAGCTCACTATGTGTTGCTTTTCCCGAACTTACTCCAAGTGATGTGCGCTCGTGGTTTGCTACCTGGATAGTGGAACAGCCAGAAATCTAATAGAGGCTCTTTTATTTCCCCTCCAGCTTTTGGAGCTTAACCAGTGGAGACTGGTGGAGTCTGTTTTGTGGGACTGGACTTAGAGCAGAACACACAGGTAGAAGCGGAAGTCCCTCTGATAAGTTTATGGCTAACAACGGCCGAAAAGTTTATTTATGTTTTTGTGAGGATTGCTGTAAAACTGTGCCTAATTAAAGCTGGCTGAGATCAGATTTGAAGATAGGTTTTGGTTCCCGGGTGAATCCCATTCCACTCCAATGCAGAGATTCACACTCCAGTCACAAAAAGTTTAGGATTAATGGGCTTTTGTTGTTGAAATTTCAGATGACAAAACTTTTTCTTTTTTAGATGAAATAAACGAGACCATCTCTTAAAGGGGTGGGGCCACAAAGTAAAATTGATGTGGGAAACTTGCAAACTAAATAATAAACATTTTTCCAACCATTCTTATCCATATTAAAAAATTCTGGTAGCGTTTTATGTTTAGCTGCTCCTTTTAGTGATCCATTGTATACAGCTCTATCTCCCACAAGGGATACACCAGACTGAGAAGTCAGACATCACCCTCAACCAGCAGCTACATGAATGTTCAACCCCAGTAGTTGCTGCATGTCTACTCCTTCCACTGTACTCCTTAGTGAACTTTGCATTAATCATAGCAATTAATGCCATTGCCAAATAAATAAAAAAAAGAAACCACAATCAGATATGTGCATTGAAAGAGAAAAAAAATCTACAGGTTTTGTTCCTGCAGGGATTTGAACCTAGGACCCTTGTGAAGTAAAAGCTTTACCTCTGAGCTACTCACAGCGTTTATATATAATACAGAATGACCTTTTCCTTTGATTAAAGAGAGGAAAGGCCTTGGGTGATATCATCCAGCTCCGGACAAGCACATATCTGGCACTTTCAAACAAAAATCACACACGCCCCTTATTGAGCACACAGAGCTGAAGACCTGGCTGCAGGAAGTATGAAATGAGATTGTAGCAGAACCCTTTTAACTTAAGAATGCACATGTCCAACTGTTCAATATTTCAACTTGCTGATCTCTAACAAGGAGCTTAATGGCAAAATTCACAATAGGTGTTTGATCCCTGAATAGCCCAATTTAACTAGGGATCAATTTGAGATTTAAACAGTCCTCCTCATCATGCTGTTCAGATTTTACAACATGAGACCACGACAACATCTTAACAATTGAATCAACACACCTCACCGAATGCAGGCTTCAAAGCAGGATGCTCTGCAACACCGGAAGTGACCACTAAGCCTTAAGGTCACAGAGTGTTTTTCAGTAGGTTGAAACGAAGAATACAAGAAAAACTGGAAAGAGTCACAGAAAGCAAAGACAAGTTGACATCCCTTTGGCATTACATCCATACTGATACTACTTAAATTGAAACCAATGAACTACGGAACCGGATTATGAATGCCTCACAATTCCAAGCACATTTAAGGAAGGTGAGAAGCAACCAAATATCGTGTCAGAACATTCAGAACAGTTAGCATCAGCATGGTCTGCATGCTAGACGAACTGACCACACCAGCAGGCACAGGCATCATGCATTGGCCAGGAAGCATATACACTGGATGAGGGACCAGTGGTCCTCAGTGCTATCAGTGATTGATAAGTTCGATATCACTCTGAGCATAAAATGATGGCCACCATGATGCCAGTGAGATGCTTGGAGAGATCAAGAAGCGCTATGCATCATCCAGGCTTAGGTACCCAGGTCACAGTAGACTTTGTTGTCTACTAGCACCGCAGACCACATTCGAATAAACTTTTATGATGGTCCGACCATGACACTAGATACTTCGAATTTCCTGGGAGTTGTGGTGTGTTCATCAATCTGTTCTGCAGGGCATTGTTTACAATAAAGAGGTCATCAATGTTCGATGTAGCTAAAGGATGTCCACTCAGTCGATTCACTCTGAGCATAAATGATGGCCACCAATGATGCTGGTGAGATGCTGGAGAGATCAAGGAGAGCGCTATGCATCATCCAGGTTAGGTACCGGTCAGGTATCTTTGTTGGTCGTCTAGCACGCAGACCATGCTGATGTAAACGGTTATGAATGGTCCGACATGACACTTAGATGCTTCGAATTTCCTGGAGTTGTGTGGTGTTCATCATCTGGTTCTGCAGGGCATTGTTTACAATAAAGAGGTCATCAATGTTCGATGTAGCTAAAGGATGTCCACTTCTTTGCCTTTCTGTGGATCCAGTCTCTCTGTATCTCTGCTGCAACCTGCTGATGACACACTGTGGCACTCTAAGCTCAGCGGCCACTTCCGTCTGAAAGCATCCTGCTTGAAGCCTTGCAATGGCGATGTACTGTTGATCAATTGTAAGGTGTTGTCTTAGTCTCATGATGTCAAAATGTGAACCGCATGATGGGGAGGACTGTTTCATGTAACTTTATAACAAACATGAACTTGTTTCTTTAAAATGCATGTAATCAAACATACCTAAAACACACAACGAAAAGCACACATCCACCTTTATGTAACTTTGCGTCAGTGATTATAAACAATATTCAAATTTAAGATTAAAATGTATCTCTACTGCAGGCGGGAAATAAAATTTACTCTAGAAAATACTAAAATGTGCGGAATTATTTCATGTATACCACACGTCTAGGTTGGTGCATGTGTTAAAGAAACCATAAAACTGCAGGAAAGCGAAAGCTCAACAATTATATATCCATCCTCTGAATAAACTGTTTTGCACTATAGTACATTAAAAAATGGCCATTTTCAGACATTCATAACACTGATGCTTTTTGGTCTCATATTAGAGCACCATAACGTCCTTTCTGATTAACTAGGTTGAATCCATGATACAAAGGCACAAAGAAACCAATATTAAACTCATCGAAAAGCAGTCATTGTTTTATGGACCTAAAACAATCATTTACGGCAACAGCCAGTAGGTGCCGATAAACATATGTCTCCTTTTCTTGCGACATTTCAAAATGTAAAGCCACAGTTCAAAATGTATAGATTTTATTTAAGTGTGGGAGTATTTAATAATTTCGTAGTACAAGGGAAATATATTGAAACAGAGTCTGCTTACTCAGTTGCTTTCTTTCAATCCTTCTTGGTTGGAAGAGACACAGCAAGATCAAGCGAGCCCGGCTTGCAAAGGCAATAATTCAGGAGAGGAAATTGAGAGAGCCAGCTTCAATTCCATCAGCAGGATACAAAGTTAAAAAATTGCATTCTTGTGAGACGCCGAGACTAAGGACTTGTTCTAAAACGCATCGCATGCCTGCACACTGCATGTTTTTCTGTATGGTGTCTTTTTGGACTTAAACGCCAAATTGAATAAAGAATACAACTTTTTAACCTTATATCCTGTTTATGGAATTGAAGTTGGCTCTCTCCATTTCCTCTCCAGTATTTAATTTGATTACATGCTGACATGATCTGAACGCTGGTAAACGTCCAGGTTGCTCAGTCAACAAACGGACTAACAAGGTGCAGCGAGGTTATTAGATTGAGCAAGCACTTTTTTATGTTCGGTCTCTGCAGCCTTTCATTATATCCTCTTGCTTACTCCGCTCTCCTTTACTATCCTGGTCTTTTTAAAGCAGAGTTTCAAGGTCTTAATCCCTTCCTGACAATCAGGTGACATAGGGGGCTCCTCCCCATCTAGCAGCCCAGATCGTGCAGACACTAATGACTGTAACATCTAAGGCCATGTTCACACGGCTTAAAATGGGTCGTATTTCAGTCTGTAATTACGCGCCGGAGTGCGCAAATTACGGCTGGAATACGTCCCAGTCATTACGGTAATCCACAGTTCTCATAGAGAACTATGGATTACGTCTCCTCCGAATACGCCGGGCGGGGAGATAAGTGACATGTGAATTACCAGCGGCGTATACGCGACGCTGGTAATGAAAGTCTTTGGGCCGGCCCCCCGCTCCCGTCCCCATGTCGTAATTGCGGGGGTAAAGCCCCCAAAAAAATTGGAACAAAAAAAAAAAAAAAAAAATTTAGGGGCAATCGCAGCATTAAATAGCTGCAGTTTTTCTGGTCCCAGCAAATTTGGTTTTTTCTAAAAAGCTACGGGGTTTTGGCCCCTTCACACGGCTTATTCTGCCGCGGGTTGGCGCCCTATGCGGCCGGATTTGCGCTGCAGTACGCGCCAATCCGCGCAGCAATTACGGTAATCCACTGTTAGAGAGAACAGTGGGTTCCTCGCTCCTCCCCCTCGCAAACCCGCCCCGGGGGGAAAATGACAGCACATTATTTTCGGGGCGGACGCGCCGGAAACAAACATTGCAAGGGGCCGGGAGCGGGGCCCCCCCCCGCGCCCGGCCCCGCCCCCGCCCCTAATTCACCACGCGATTTGTGCATCAATATGGGCACTCAATTGAAACGGCACAAATGCGCGTCGGAATAAGCCGTGTGTATAGCACGGCCTTAGGGAAAACAAATGCTCTTTCCCTATAGACAAACGGGGAAAAGAGCTGATAGTTAAGCTGAGGGAGTGGGGACAAACTGCACATTGAACTCGCCTCTCCCGGAGGTGGTGGCTTCTACCTGGACGTGGCTCAGCTTTACCGGGAGGTCCGGGGTAAAAACCACATTGCTGAAACCTGCAGCTATTTCATGCTATGTGTCATTCGGGCAACATAAACCAGGTGACAAGTTCCCTTTCAGCTGCTAAGACTGGAGTTACCTCTGTCCATAGTAGCGAAGGGTTATGGGTACATAAAATCTTGAACAGGGCAATCTGTGTTACTTCAGTTATCATTATGATTAATAAATGATACACACAATTCTGTAATAATATAGAGCTGCATCTAAACCAATATTATTATCCAGTTGCATTTTGCAGGATCGTTATATTTCCCCCACAAAAAAAAAGGAAAAATTTTTTAAACGAAAAAAGCCAGTATTTAAACCTTACCACAACAGAATTTTTGCATTTTTAAAAGGGTTTTTTAATTTACCATGTTTTAGTCCGATTTCTGCCTTGCTTCTTCTTTTTCCTAAAATTTTTATTTTTTTTAAACGCCCATAACTTAAGGGGGCGTACTTTTAGGGGTTATATACACATGTCAAACCAAATACAATAACAACAAAAATGACAACAACGGGACAGGGGGGAGAGGAAACCCCCAAAAATTTTTTACAATCGACAACGGAGGAGGAGAGAGACAGAATGTGAATGGCAGACATGTTTATGGGGTGCAGGGTTATTGTAGGTTATAGGCAATCCTGAAGGGGTAGGTTTACAGGTTGGTTTTCAGTCTTGTGAAAGGTAGGAGAGTCTGATGTGTTGGGGCAGTGAGTTCCAGAGTAAGGGGGAAGCACGGGAGAAGTCTTGGAATTTTTGTAAGGAGCGACAAGAGGAGGCAGAGTAAAAGGCCCCAAGAGCAAAAATTAGGGGGGAGGTTTTTTGGAGCTGGGCAAATTATGGAGGGGAAAGATTGGGGAAAACCCTTGTGGGACATGGTTAGAATCAAACTGAATTCGGGGGAAATGGATAGCCAGAAGAGTAGCGAGAAGACAGGTGGATAAGACCGGCAGCAGAGTTGAGGATGGTTTGAAGGTGAGCAAGAGAGCTAGAAGGCATACCGCAGAGAAGGATGTTGCAGTAGTCTAGGTGGGAAATGACAAGGGAATGGATAGCCAGTTTGTAGTATTGAAGTTAAGGAATAAGCGATCTGACCTGTCTGTTTGTCGAGCTACAAGTTCACATGCCTCTTCAGCACCACTGTCACAATTTTTAAGTAACGTTATCTGCATGTCTAGTATGGTATTTACCATATTACTATTTTTCTATGTTCAGCATAGAAAAAATGTGTAATTAAAAAAAAAAAAAATTACAATAAAAAACTCTCACAGTGCAAAGGGAAAAAATTCAATTTACATAAAAACCCAATAATTGAACTATCTCCCCTTGTAATTTTGTTTTCCCTTTCACATTGCTTTTTTTATTCCTATCTTGCGGGCTGGGGGAGCTTGCATTATCTGTAAATTGACAAGTAGTTTGCTTGCAAAGGGTGATTCACTCGCCTGATTGTTTCTCCTTCATAAGTTTTTTTTTTAGAAATTACTTTTTAAAAGCACACTTTAATTTAATTAAAAATTTTTAAAAAACCGGGAAAAACCCCCTTTAACTGTGTTCTTGCTGGTATATTAATCCAAGGCTGCTCTGAAAGTGTGGTAACCATGCTATGTTGTTGGGCAATCGAAATCTCATTAACAGTCATAAAGCTGTCGCTTCCTCATCCTACGCAGCTAACTTTAAGAGATTATCCAGTTCTAAGCAGAACGATGGTTTTTATCTGTAATCATGTTAGACTGTATAATGTAGTGTACTCGAAGCTGAACTCGATGAAATTATTGAAGCTCTACAAACTGGTACACAAAATAAAACCCCAAGTGTTAATGTTGTCTACTGTGTCGCCTAGTACATCGCTAGGACCCTCAGCGATCACACATTTATCACTTATTACTGTGAATAGGTGATACATTTCTATGGTGGAACAACTGCTTTAAATAGAACCTGTATTTCAATATAAAACAGGACAAAAGGTCTTGAAAAAGCAGCATACAGTCCCTGACAGAAGTACTGTTGCTTATACATGTTGTTGAAACATAAACCAAAGCTTATAACCTGACTTAAAATTCATCCATTGGTTTTAGAAATGACTCATATGAAAGCTGAAATCCTCCCAAATGATGTTTTAACGAAAATAAATTTGCTTCACTGCTGAAACATTGATCATGTAAAGAACACAGAAAGGTCAGATTTTGGCAAGACAAAAGTTTTGTCACCTTGTCATATAATGCACCCAATCCTAGTTTGCAGCCTCACCTGTGCTCACTAATTGATTGGTTAATTAGTGGATGTGTATAAGGGTGCTTTCACAGCAAGCTTCTTTCACTTATCTAAACTGTTTGGAAAGTGAGTAATCAATTAGTGTGTTTGTATCCACAAGACTTCTAACACAGTAATTGATTACTTACTTGAAACACCTTCCTGAATAAGTCAGACAACTGAAAGAAGCTGCTGGTAATAAAGGCAGTTTCATTGCAGCGCAGTTATAACTGCATCCAAACTGCACTGTGTGAAAGCACCCTAAAAAGAACTCCAGCACCCCAGACCTTCACTTGAACTGCAACTTGACCTCTGACAACATGCCAAAAATCCACCCTGGACCAAAGCCTTGATTATCAAGAGGGTGAAGACCAGACCCCTGCAGAGGTGGGTGGCACCTTTAATGTGTTCAGCATCAAGTTACAAAGAATTAAAAAAAGATTTCAAGAGACTGGAGATGTTTTTTTACAAGCCCAGTCCGCAGACCCCGCAAGACAACTGCTCAGAAGGAAAAGTTTGTTGGTTTGAAAATCAAAAGCCAGCCCCTCTTCCCATTCGCACAGCTCCCGGGGCCGGGTCCCCTCAGCCCCTTTGTAACAAACAGTTTGTGGGGGATTCTGTCTCGAAAGGGCCCCCAGGTCAAATCTCCCCAAAGCACATTTAAAAAGGAGTTTTCTCCCAAATTTCAAAGGATGCATGAATGA
Source organism: Phyllomedusa bahiana (assembly GCA_025379985.1). Taxonomy (NCBI): domain Eukaryota; kingdom Metazoa; phylum Chordata; class Amphibia; order Anura; family Hylidae; genus Phyllomedusa; species Phyllomedusa bahiana. The sequence goes on from JAODAL010010851.1 coordinate 69,072, forward strand.
AATATCTGCACTTCTGGTTCAACTGACGTTTTGCTAAGCTCCAGGTGTATTCAATGCTGTCTTTCACCCCCAATTTTCAGATTGTAAAAGCTTCTTGGAAACTAAAAGCGGATTTTTTATTGATCCCTGAAAACAAAACCCCTAATAGAGCGTTTATTTTAAAGATAAAAAAATTTTTTTACTGCCAGCAGCACGAGGCTGCCGCCTGTTGTGACGTCACTCATGCTTCACATAAACAAACACGGGGGGGAGGTGTACCAGGTCTTTTTCTGGGGAATTGAAAAAAGGGGGGAGGTGATTAATTACTTGTATCTCTTTAACAAAACAGATGAAAAAAGCAATAATTTGGAAAATGTCTTCATTTTGTTTTCCCCTAAAATTTAAAAGCTATTCTTTTACGGCAACCCCTTTAAAAAGGGCAATTAAAAACCGTTGGTATTTCCCCAAGGCCCACACCCTGCTAAAGGAGGGAGCGGGAAAAGTAGAAGGGGGATTTCTCAAAAGTACTTCATTGAATTACACCCAAGCCCCCGAAAATATGCGGGAGCCCTATGGACCCCGTAGGGACCCCAAAAACACCCAGAAAACATTTTAATTGGGTTTGGTGGAAAGTCATGGCGGGGGTTACTTTTCGTATGGGGTGTGCAAACATTTGCAAGGTAAAGGGCAATAACAATACCTAAAATATCAAGAAGTTTTAGCTACCTCTTACATTCCGTCATAAAAGGGGTAAAATTGTGCAGCAGGATGATGCCCATTCATAATCCCTCAAAAATCAAAGTTCCTCGGGCAAAGAAGCCCAAGGGGGCCCCGGGACTGGAGCCATCACAGACACGAACATCATTGAGCATGTTTGGCGTAGGAAAAAAAGGGGAGCGGGAAAGAAAAAAACCAAAGGTTTTGATGAACTCTGGGGGGGCATGCAAGCGAAGTTTTGCTATTCCTGTCTTCATCAAAAAATTTGTATAATCATTTCGAATGGAAGTCCCCCCAAAATTTTAAAATAGGGCTCAAAGCCCCACAATAAATTCCCAATGTTATGAAACATATCTTTGTATTTTAAGGGGGAATTATTTTTTTTTTTTTTCACATTATTTTCTGGGGGCGACAAAATTTTTGTTTTGCCAAAATCTGCCCTGTGTTCCTTAATGATCAAATTTCAGCAGTGAACACACTTATTTTCGTAACCTTTCAAATATCTTTCTAAAACCAATGGATGAATTTTAATTTATTAAAGCTTTGGTTTCCAAAACTAAAACAGAACTTCGCGGGACCGTAAACGTCTTGCTCTAAAAATTAAAAAAAATCTGCAAAACTAAGGGCTTGTCACCATGGCACAGGTTTTCACCGGGTTTTCAGAAATTTTTTTGTTTTTTGAAAACCCTTCAAAGGGGTAAAAAACTTTTAAAACGGGCCTCTATAGAAAACCCGCGCAGCGGTCCCAATGCACAGGTTTTCCGCCCGGCGGTCCGAAAGGCATTCAACATGTTCATTCTTTTGACCGGTTTACGGGGGAAGATGAAATATTATGAGAAGGGGGGGGGCTTTTCCCCCGTAATCGGGGGAGAAAATCCGCCCCCCTCCCCTTTGACAGGGCACGAAAACAGTGAAAAACCCCGGTGGGAAAAAACCGCCCAGTATTTGTACTGTGCATGTAAAACCCCAAAAGTCACCAAAAATATAACCGGAAAAGGGTCACAAAGCCAGTGCTCACACTATAGGGCTCAATGAAACCACAGCAAGAACCACTTTCCAGAAAATTTGGAAGAGTGGTGATCCTTTTCGGGATGGTGGCCCCTCAAAACTCACAAAAGGGGGCCATTGACAAATTAAAAGGGCAAAAAAACTCGCTACATAATCCCCAAAAGGGGGATTCCCTTTCTTGTTAGTTTAAACATTTAGACAAAGGGAATTAAAGATTTTTACCACATACTTGCGTTGATTTTATTTTCTTTAGAGGGAGAAACATACAAAAAATGGGACCTTACTAAAAAAACAAAATTTTTGGCCCCCTTTAAAGCTCAATGGGGGAAGGTTTCACAAAAATTGTGTGCATTTTTAAAAGGGTTTAAAAAGCAGGGCATTCACCTTTTTTTTAAAACCCCCTCATATTTAAAATTTTTAATTGATATTTTTTTACTCCCAAAAGGAAAGATTCTGTTTTTTTGGGAAAAAAAATTTTAGTTAAAAATTTTTAATTGGGGACTAAAGTTGAACCCCAAATTGAACCCAAGCTTTTGGCCCCTTTGTACCCATTTAAATTTTCAAATTTTAGACCCCCACCCCCCATGCAGGGAATTAGTTTTTTAAAGGATTTTTTTTTTTTCAATTCCCCCCTAAATTTTAAGGGCTTTTTGCTCGGGTTTCATTTTAAGTTAAGAAGGCCCTTCAAAAGTCCCCCCCCCTTAAAAAAAAACTTTTTATTTATAAAAAAAAAAGGGGGGGGCCAGAGTCAACCGGTTTTCGGGAGCCCCTTAACCGGGGGAAAAGACCCCCTAAAAATTTTTAAAAAAAATTAAAAACCCTGGTTAGAACAAATCATGTGTACAAAAAACTGCTTTTTTTTTTAAAAAATTTTTTAAAACCAAAAAAAGGGGAAAATTTTTAAAAAAAAAAAAAAAAAAACATGAAGAAAATTTAATTTTTAAAAAAAAAAAAACAAAAAAAAATAAATTTTGGGAAATTAAAGGAAAAAAAAAAAAATAAAAAAAAATAACTAGTTGAAAAAGTTAAAAGGGGAAAGGAAAAAAAAAAGAAAAGGAAAAATTTAACGGAAAAATTTGTAAAGTTGGGAAAAAAAAAGATTAAAAAAGGGGAAAAATAATAAAAAAAAAGGGGGGGGTTCTAAATCATTTAAAAATTTAGAAAAAAAAGGGGAAAAAAAAAAAAAGGATAAAAAAAAAAAAAAATTTTTGGTTAAAAGTTAAAGGGGAAAAATTTTTAAAAAAAAAAAAAAAAGGGAAAAAAAAACAAAAATAAAATTTAAGGGGATTAAGAAAAAAAATTAAAATTTTAACTTGGGGCCATTAGATTAAAAAAAACAAACGTTTTTTTTCATGCCCATTGGAATCCAAGCCGCCGGGAACCCCCTTTTAAAGGGCCCGCTCAAATTTTAAAGGGTTTTTTAAACCCTTTAATAAATAATGGAAAAACCGACGTCCCCCCTTAAATTGAAAAGCCGGGCCCCCAAAAATGATCTTTTGGGAAACTCAAAATTTATAATTTTTTTTTTGAAAAAAAGGGGGTTGGGATAAGTGTTCAGTTAAAAAAGTAATCTGGGGTTAAAAAAGTTTCTTTTACAAAAAAGAAAATTTAATACAAAATCGAAGTTAAAAGGAAAAAAATTTTTTTTCTGCTAAAAATTTTTAAAAAGAAGCCAAACCAAACTTTTCTCCCTTAAACAACCAAAGGGAGGTCTTTCCCTTAAAGGGGAAAGGGGCCCCAAGGGGTTTTTCCCCCCAAAAAATTCAAAACCCCTAAAAACCTAAAGGGTTTCCCGGAAGATGGGGAGTTTTTTTTCTTAATGATGAACCGACTGAACTTTTTGAAGGAAAAGGTTTTTATCCTTAGAGGATTTTAAAATTTTGAGGGACAAGGGAAAAAAATCAGTTTACCTTTAAAAATTATTCTGCCCTTAAATCCTTTTAATTAAAAAATCTTGTTTGGGCACCCCAAAAAAGTTATAGAATATGTTTTAATAATTCATGCCTTTTGATGATGGATTCCAAATTGCCAGATCCAGAAGCCTCCCGGTTAAGGAGAACCCTCCTACGATCACCCCTCTCTCCCCCACCGCAAGGGGGTTTAACCCTTTCAATACCATAAGTGGCATAACCAGACAGATCACCACCATGAACAGTGGAGAAATGCCTGGACGACACAAGAAGAATGATACTCCAAGGGTCAATGGCATTGGAAATATGTTCCGCAATCCTTTTGTTGAAAGAACGGTTAGTGATCCCAACGTAGTTCAGCTTACAAATTGTACACTCATGGCAGTACAAGATAATTGCTGTTACAATTAATGAAATCTTTATTACGAAAGCTCTTGAGTGTGATAACGGAAATTATGTTATCGGTAGTCTTATTGAATATACACAAAGAGCAGCGCAAACACCACATTGTAACATCCTAACAGACAAACCTAGTGGAGGTAGCATTATTCTCCCTATACACACTGGGTGAGGTTGAACCCAAAGTGTCTCTCGTTCTAGGATACAAATCTACAAACCTTAGATTAAAATTTCAGCCTAAAGTAGGATACTGTTGTTAAGATAGGCAGATTTTCTTCAAAATTCTTAACTTACAGATGACACTGATTTCTGACTTGTTACTGTATGTACTGGTGTTTTTCCCCTATCCTGAGAGAGGTTATTAATACGTTTCGAGGGACAATTGTAACAAATCAGATCTGACCGTTTTGAGCTAATATATCTGCCCTCTCCAAACATCCATTTGGGGTAATGTCTGCAAGATTAATCTTTGTTTGGATTCACTGACCAAACGCTGACTTTTCACCAACATCTGAAACAAGCTGTTTGATCTGGTAAACTCACCAACAGGAATAGCATGAACCAATAGATCGCGGATGATGACTAGAGGCATGAAGTATCGCATTACCGCAGTGGGTTTGGCGGAAATAATGAGGTTTTTGACCCTGTTGGTTGAAACAATACCAACCAACCAGTATATCCAAAATGAAATTGGAATGTGGAATCACTGAATGGTGAAATCAAGGCCATCCTTCTTTGTCATGAGATAACGGAGAAAATCAGGTATATTAGTTGACTCCCATCCCCGACAATGAGGATGTCATCGATAAATCCCCAAACCAGTGAATATAAGCAGAAAACGGATTAGGTAATGAAAAAATTGTACCGTGATCCCACCAAGGACATGTAAAGATTCGCAGTGAGGCGAAAAATTTCGCCCCATTGGCGCTCCAGTCTGGAGAAAAAAATTGATCATTCAAATGAAAAAAGTTATGTTTCAAAAAGTTATGCAACAAATATCCAAAATGTATTCAATCATATCCTCAGTGTACGAGCTAAAGTTTTACAGATGTGAAGCTAAAGCTATTAATTCCCTTATCAGAGGGTGCTGGAATAAAAAGGGGAAAAACATCCGGGCCCAAATCAGTAAAAAGGAAGCCGCCCATTGAAAAATAAATTTTTTTGTAAAAATTTTTTTTAATGCTCAACAAAACCCCGGCACACGAGTAACGGGGGGGCGCAGGGGAATCCACCCAATCACACGGGTCTCTGTTTTTAAAGCCCCCAATTTCCCCGGGATTTGATGGGCCCGAAAAGGGGGGGAGGGGTTTGGTGGATTTTTAAATTTTTTTTTTTTTTTTTTTTAATTAATTTTATTTTTGTTTTTTTTTTTTTTCCCTTTTCCCTTTTTTTCCCTCTACTTTTTTACACCCATTTTCATGTAAATTTTTTTTTTTCCCCCCTTTTTTTTTTTTCCTTTTATTTATTCACACATTTTTTTCTTTGTCCTTTGTTTTTTCCCTTTTACAAAAATAAATTCCCATCATTTTCACTTTTAAATTTTTTTTTTTTTTTTCCTTTCCCCATTCACCTTTATTCACACTTTTTTTTTATGTTCCTTTTTTTTTCTTTTCTTTCTTTTCCCCCAAATTTTCATCCACTTTATTCATTTTAAAAGGTTTTTTTTTTTTTTTCTCTCCTCAAATCCTTTTTCCCCTCATTTTTCTTATGTTTTTTTTTTTTTTTTTTTTTGCAAGGAGACTTTGTCATGCATGTTTTGCCCGTTTTAAAAATGTTTAAAAAAAAAAAACATGTTATTTGCTTTATGTAAAAATGATATGTGTTCTGACACGCTCATTTGGTTTTGTTTTACTTTTTAAATATGTTTATTGAGTGTACTGTTTTTTAAAGTCTTGTTAAGGGTGCTTACACGAAATGGTTGATCGGTCTGTGTGTCTGAATTTTAATGATTTGATACAATAAAAGAAGATTATATTATTTAACCAAACGGTGCTGGATCTTTTCCGCCATCCATGCGGCACTTTTGTCTCTAGGTACAGGCTGTGTGGCTCCAGCCAGACGTGAACTGCTGGCTGGCACAATCTATATATTTACATTCAGGCTGAGCTGGCCCTTTGAGTGTCTTGGACTGTTTGCTGTAGGAGGTTTGGTACAGTCGCTCTCCACCTAGTCTTATTGATATTTGAAACACAGTATTATTCAATGGACAGCCTGCTTGTTATTCATCTTTATGAAGAAAATGACACAGACTCAGAACTTGCCTGCAATCGCATCAGGCGTATTGCTTTACACTGAATAAAACAATCATGTTGTGTTCAGGAGCTGCTTCGTCAAAAGAAGCTGAGAAGGTATTTGATCTGCTGCCTGATAATTATGTATGATGTTTGTTATCCCTCATGACAAGTCTTGAGAAATTATCCTCTTTCGGAATAGGAACAGGTGGGTCTGTACAACATTGAAGCAAGTACGTTCAAAGAAAGTTGATACCACAGGGGTTTGTGTTCTCAAAAAAGCATCCAAATGTGATATGATTCTGAGGGGTCTCTATCAGAATGGATTGGGATTCTAATCTGCTTGTTCCTTCAAATTAATGAATCTGATTATTAAGCATGAACAGGAAAAAATTAGAATCTTGAAAATTGGGGAGATCAGACGGTTCAAGCCTCATTAACTGGTACACTCTTCTCATTTGGAACCAATACACAGATCTCAATGCTCAAAATGCATAATATTTAAAAGTCCTTGGAAATATTGACATTTGTTAAATTAAGGGGAAAAACCGCACAAATTTCAATCGGACAACTTATGGATTATTATTTGGGTCATGGTATGATTATATTCACATACTTCAAAATTTACTCTACCTGAAACGTTCCTGGGGAGACAACAGAAAAAGATGTAAGAATCGTCAGTTTTTGGCTCTAAATCAGAAGACTTCTGATTAGATGGCGCTTTTATGGTTGGCATGTCGTCAGTGTGAATGAGGCGTTACTAATTGATTGTGATTGTTCCAGCTAGAAGAGGTTTCAAAATACGCAAAAGGCCCCGCAAAAAAAGTGTCGGTAGAAAAACACAGGAAGTGTCAACCCGCAGCAACGGATTTAGCTTCTCCATTATTTGGGATGAACATGATGCGGTAGTTTCTTTATTTATTCTTGTGATCCTCTCACAAATACCCAAATGGACGTGTTATCATAAGGTTCTTTGATTTTGTACTACTATTGTCGTTTATGATTTTAATCTTTGTTGGGATGACGAATAGGTTACATTGGACCTTGACATTACACGGCCGTTTTTTTCTTTCAGGATATTCCCATAGTTTAAATCTCTTCTCATTATATAACATGTTTCCCATGGGTAAGATTATTGCCATTTCGAATTTTTCATGAGCAGGTTTTATGCCATTTTCTAGATTAGAACGTGTTAGTGATTCAATCACATAATAGGTTTATTCATCAAACATTTCCTTTATGGGCCAGTAACACACTAATTTTATCCTAATCACAGGAGCGGAGAGGGGTGGTTTATGGTTCATTTTAGATGGTGGTGAATAGGGTGTTAAAAAAGCTATGGTTGATTTCATTCACCGTAATGGTGTCTACAGTTCTATAGCAAACTTGTCTTCTAGAACAATCAGCGGGCAGGTCCAGGAACTTAGAAGTTATTGTCATTTTTTCAATAAAGATGGCGGGACAAGTGGGGAAAGGTGGGGTTATGAATAGGTTTTTTATAAGGAAAGGCGTTGAAAATTTTGTTGATGTACACATATGGCGGCTTTCATGCTGATTCCACTGACATTTTACAATGAAATAAATTGATAATGTATTAAATGATGGTATTGACTTGGGTATTCTTAATTAGAATCAAGTCAAATAAAATACGTATTGAGTCGCCCAGGGCAGCACATTTTCCTACGGTCTGTCCTAAAATTCCATATTATCCTACCATCGCACTATCCCCTTGCGTACTTTCATATCGGCCATATTTGGGTTCTTATTTAATACAAGAGATAGAAGAGTCTGTCGTTGATTTGGCGTGGATCCATGCTTCGCAGAACCTCTTACCTAGTAATGTGAACGGGTTATGTTTAGACGTTAAGTAAAACAAATTATTACACAAATATTTGGTTGATTGTCTTATGGTCGGCTTACTTTTCGCACTGGGTATTGCTGTGATGTTTACCTCATTGTATTCCAGCATTACTAAGAGTATAAGGGATTTACTAGCTTTTTAGCTCCTCTTATATGATATAATTATAGTTCGTAAACTGAGGATTTGATTGATTTCATTTTTGCGATATTGTTCGCATATCTTTTGATATAACATAGACTTTTTTCAACTATTGATGATCATCAATTTTTTTCTTCACTCGACGCTTGGTATGGAGCGCACTATGGGGGCTGAATTTTAGCCCTCCTATGGCGATTCTTACAGTTTCCTCTGGGGGGATATCACGGTAACATTTTTTCCGTACCTAATCCTTTTTCTGCTTATATCAATGGTTTGGGCGATTTATCAGATGACATCCTCATTGTCTGGGATGGGCGTGTCAGCCTAATTAATCACTCCTGAATTATTCTAACGTTATCTACAATGACATAATGTGCGGATTAGGCTTGGTTCTTCTCCCATTCTCAGTGATCCTCACATTCCTTTTAATTTGTGGATTTTCTGTCGGTTGAGTGAATTGTTAAACATCAGGGTCAAAACATTTATTTCAGCAAACCCACTCGCGTCTATAATGCGATACTTCATGCCTCTAGTCATCATCGCCGATCTATGTTCAGGACTATTTCTGTTGGTGAGTTTACAGGAATCAAAAGAGTTGTTCAGATGTGGATATCTGGGCAAGAGTTGCGTCAGTGAATTCCAAACAAAGACTATTCTTGTAGGCAAATAACCCAACATGGATGTTGGAGAGGGCAGTAGTATTGTCTCTAAACGGTCAAGATATGATTTGTTTACATTGTCCTCAGTAACGTATTATTTACTCTCTCAGGCATAGACCTATCCAGTTACATCGCTTGTACAAAGTACCTGTAATCATTTTCAATCTGTGGTAAGATTTTGAAAAGATAATCTGCCGATCTCTCTAACAACAGGAACACTTATTATAGCTGAAATTTTTCTGAAGGTTGTAGATTTGTATCTAGAAGAGGAGAAACTTTGGGTTCAAACCCTTTCAATCCAGTAGGTATAGGTGTATAATGCTACCTTCCATTGGTTGTCTGTTATAGGGATGTTACTAAGGTGTGGGGGTCTTGACGCTGCCTCTTTGTGTAGCGTTCATTATGGCTATGTTCTCTACGGCTTATAATTATGGGCCGTTTTCGGTCCGTTAATTAAGCGCCGATTTTAGTAGTGCGCACCCAAATTACGGGCGAAAACTGGTCCCGTTAATTACGGTAATTCACGTTCCTATAGAGAACTATGGATTACGTCTCCTACTCCAACAGCCACCAGGCTGACTGCTCGACCGGGTGGGAGTTAAATTGACATGTCACTTTCTAGAGGCCGTTTCCTGACGATAGCAGTGATTCGTTCTTTGGGCCGGACGATGTGCACGGCACCCCCGCTCCACTTCCCCCGCTCAACGCACCCGTCCAACGGCGTAATTGCGGGGCGTAATTACAGTCCCGCCAATTTGCCGTTTTGTGAACATAGCTATGACGATAACGATAAAAATAATTTACCTATTCAACACTCTTCAAGAGCTTTGTATTAAAGATTTCATTAATTGTAACTCGTATTTTTCTTGTTTATGCCATTGAGTGTACAATTGTGTAAGTGAATTCGTTGGAATGCACTATCGTCTTTTCAAATAATACTGATTTAAGATAGACATTGAACTTTGAGTATCAATTCTTCTGGTGCGTGTCCAGGATTTTCCTCCATGTTTATGCGTGGTGATCTGTTGGTTTTGCCACTTATGTGTTTTGAATGGGTTTAGATAAACCTTGAGAGAGGGGGTGATCGTAAGGAGGGTTCTAACTTGACCGGGAGGCTTATGGATCTGGAATTGGTATCCAATCCCGGGCATTCAAATAAGGCACATGAATTATAAATTGATTTAGTTAATCTGCTGTTATTCTTTTTGGACAATAGACATTAAATAATTATTTTTTTTTTCTCGCATTATATTTATCCACACATTCATTTTTATGCTTTGATTTTTTTTCCCATTTTTATTTTTTATTATTCCTTTCCCTCTCTATTCTTTGTACACAACTCATTTCATGTTTTTTTTTCATTTTTATTCACATCATTTTTGTTTCTTTTTTATTCTCCTTTCCTTTTTATTTTTTCTCTACATCTTTTTACCACTGATTTTTCATGTATTTTTTTTTACTTCCCCCTTTTTTCTTTTCCATTATATTTATTCTCACCTTTATTTTAATGTCTTTTTTTTTTTTCTTCCATACATTTAATCACTCACTTTCACGTTCAATTTTTTCTCTTTTTTTTTCAGTTTTTTTTTTCCTTTAACCCATTACCTTTATTTACACTTCATGTTTTTGTTCCTTTTTTTTTTTTTTCTTCTTTTCTAACCTTACATTATCACATATTCATTTCTAAGTTTTTTTTTTTTTTTTTCTCTCATCCAAATTCTATTAATCACATTTATCTTCATGTGTTTTTTTGGTTTTTTTTTTTTTTGCATGGAGACTGTCCTGCATCTTTGTTTTAGCTATTCTGATGTGTCTTTAAATATGTTCTAAAAAAAATGCATGTTATTTGCATCTTGTCTCCATGTTATGTTTATGACACGTCATTTTGGTTTATTGATTTCTTTTATCATATGTTTATTTGAGTGTTCGGTTAGTCTTAAGTCATGATTATAGGGTGCATTTACCGACTCCGCAGTTGACTCTGTACGGTGTATGGATTTTTATTGATTGATTATCAATAAGAAGATTTCTTTTATTTATCCAACGGTGCTGGATCTTTTCGCCATTAACATGCGGGGACTTCTTGTTTAGTTCACTGGCTGGTGCCTCACTGCAGACACGTGCACCTGCTGGTGTCCACTAATCAATTATTCATTCTGGGTGTGATGGACTTTGTGTGTCTTGGATATTAAGTTAATGTTCAGTTTTTTTTTATAAGCTTGTTTTAAATCAAGTAATGACCACTCGGGGGGATGAGCGGGGAAAGAGGCAAAAATTATCTTCCTCATTGAATGGAAACTCGCGAATCAACTTCGGTGAAGAACGAAGAGGAACGGGACGTAAAAAAACACAACCTGGTCTTGTTTGGTGTTGCCAAGGAAAGTGGATTACCGATAGAGCCACAGTTCAGACACTACGGCGGATGGAAAGTTACTGCTACAGGAAAGCCACCTTCTTGTAAAGCTATAACAGGACACTTCCCGTAAAGGCTCCATGGTGAAAATTTGACATGGTCTTCAATAACACGATTTTAAATCCAGCGATCGTTAGGCTTACAAACTGGTGGCAAAGGGATACGAGTTGACCACCATGCCAAAAAAGCTTTTAATCTTTGGGCGGGGATGTCAGTTTGCACTGGAACAGAACCGAGAGGGCAGAAATCTGCCTTCTCAGGGAAGAAAGGCCAAGCCAAGCTCCCGGCCTGACTGAAGAGAAGAAAGCACCCTAGGGATGGAACATACCAACGGGTGAAAACCCCTTGGATTCAGCCCAGGCAAAATAGGCCTCCCATGTACGGTAATAGACCCGGGACTAGAGGCTTACAGCCAGATCTTCGGTACGGTGGACTGGATTGACTCAAGCTGCATGACTTCAGTATTTGTGGACTGTCAAACTATCCACGCTGTCTCAAATGCAGTCTGCGGTATAGTGGGGCGGTAAGGGCCGAGTGAACAGAAAGGCCTTGAGGAATGGGGAGCTTGGCACGCAGAGGTAGAGGCACAAGTTGCTTCTACCAATAGGACTTGTGTTTGTTCGATTACTCAAGGTAGCAAGGGACAGGGAGGGAAGAGGTTAGAAACAGAGCAAACTGACTCAATGGTAGAAACAGCGCATCCGCTGCAAGAGCCAGGGGATCCCAGGTCCTGGATATACACCTTGGGAGCTGAAGATTGATGCAAGCTGTAAAGAGAATGAAGACTGGCGTGCCGTACCTCTGGCAGAGAAGATGAAAACTCTCTGATAGAAGGGCCCACTCCCCGGGATCGGCCGATGCCCGACTGAGACGATCGCCCAACCAGTTCACCCCTGGAATAAAACTGCTGACAAGCACAAAAATGACCACTTCGTTCAGCGAAAGACACTTGAGGCTTCCAGAAAAGCCACCTGGCTCCTGGAGCCTCCTTGATGTTTCAGATAGGCCACCGCCGAGGTGATGCTGGACTGAATCCGAATCAGAAAACCCTGAAAGAGGGGTGACCGATGCAACAGCGCTAGACAAAATGGTCCTGAGTACTAGGACACTGATGTGGAGAGAGGATTTTCTGAGGGATCAGAGACCACAAATTATCCAGGTGCCAACGACGGTGCCTCACCCTGACGTGATGGCATCTGTGGTGATGATCAGCCATTGCAGGAGCAAAAAAACTTCCCTTGATGGGGCACAGGGGAGACTAACCACCAGCCGAGGTCGATTCAGACCTGGGGTGGAAGGCGAATGACTCTATTCTGGAACAGAGAACCGTTCCAACGGGACAGGACTGCCCGATGCAGGAGGTGGGAATGAAACTGCGGGAAGGCCATCGCTTCGAAAGCAGCCACCATCCTGCCAGGAACCCGCAAGCAAGTGCAAAGAGTACATGGGGTGTGTTTCTGAAGTAATGAAATGCCTGACCATAATCGCTGGATCTTCCCTGGTGGAAGAAACACTCTAGACATTGAGGCCACAGCCAGCGGCCTTCCGGACAGCCCTGGAGTGTGGGAAACACCAGGAAAGCAGTACTCACAGCCCATGGGGGGAGGAAAACCTACATCAGTACACAGTGCCAAAAACAGATAAGCGGTAACGTGGCGGAAACACAGCGGAATCGCAACGGTTGTCCAGAAAATGGTGCAGTGAGCAAAACAAGTCCTGCTGCCTCTGACAGTCAGGGGGCCCGAGGTGAAAAGAATCCAAACCTCACAAGACTTTCCAATACTGGACAACCCCCCGCAGTGGGGGGATGCAGAAAAACGGAATTCCTGAGGGCCGCCAGCACCAGCAATGTAACAGAAACCCCCAACTACCCCCAAATGAGGGATGGATGGGGTACTCACCAATCTGAGATCTTCGGGCGTTGCGGCATCACCCCTTTGGTACCAACACACCGGGAGGTGGGGTTAAAGAAATTTAAAAAAAAGGGCTGTGGAGGCGGCAAGTGGGGATGGGTGAGCAGCACAAGGAAGATCAGCCAGCGAAAGAACTGACCGGTTTCCTGATGCTCTCAGAGGGGAACTAGTCATGGAGAGAACAGACGTTGACGTCCCCACTGATAGGCGAGAGCCAGGGGCTCGATCACCCTCCAATATAAGAGAGCCAAGGGCTTGATCACAAAACAGGTGAAAGCTAATCTAGATCACCCTTCTACAGGTGAGAACCAAAGGCTGGATCACCATCAGAAAGAAAACAAAAAATAACCAACTCAGCAGAGCTGCAAATCAGCGTCTGCCTCTTACGGACACTAGGCTAAAATTGAGTAGTCAGGAGAAGGGGTATAGTCCATCAGGGCGGATCCAACAGGTTTAGTTCCACCTAGTGTCAGCCTAATAGGGAGAGGGCCTATACCCAAGGTGCTGTGTCCCCCAATGATATTGATGAGAAATCATCTATATCAGCTAGAGACTTTGCATTTCACCTTGCAGAGGACCTGGAGCTATTTGTGATATGTCTGTTTTAGTAAATACTAGTATTCCCCAATAAACAATAATTCTGGAGCATTGTTTAATATTTATTTTGTGTGGTTTCCCTGTTATTCTTCAAAGAAATTCACTACTAATCTCTCAGCTGGGCGTCACCAATTGGGAGTGTGTCCCTGCACAGTGTCCAAACAGTCCTGACAGAGTCCATGGATGCAGAGGAGGACCCTCTTGAAAACTAGAATGGTAACATCCAGCTGACTGACTTTGTAATAAATCTCTAGAAGAAATAACAGGGGAACAGCACAACACAGAGTTATAAGAGAAGATGCTCCAGCATTGTAATAACACAGGAAACAGTTATTTACTAAAACAGACATGCCAGGAGATGTCCCATGTCCTCTTTGTTAGGGGCACTTAAAGGAGTTGTCTCATTACAAGCTTTCAGCCTGTCATTGGTGCCTGTATAGTTTTAATTGTAGGGGCGTGCTTCATGGTCGTCCTCTCTCTTGCTTTCCCTCTTTCCCCCCTCCCCTCCAGCATCACATTGCACTCTGTAACTTCTAATAACAGCAAGAGGGAGGGTGTTTGCTGGCCAAGTTAAACCCTGAGTTGGGCCTGCCTAGGTCTGTTGCAGGAGAGGGCTGATCTAAGAGTGTAGAGGATGGGTCTGTGAAGGCAGCTGTTTAGCAAATACATAGAGGATGCAATGTGTTCTATATCCCCTGCTTTAGCTTACAAGTCTCCACATCCTCCATCACAACAAGCCCTGTCAGAACAACACAGGCAGCTGGGATGTGTTACAAGACTCAGGCATTAGTACACAGATCAATGAAGTAATTCCACGAAGCCTCCCTGATTCTTATAGTATTAATATATGTTACAGCACCACAGACACATCATGATTATAGTAACCACACAGTGACACTGCTGTCAACATCTATCTGTTGTAAGAAGCAGGAGGAAGTAGGCACACCTGTTTAATTCCAGGCAGCATTGAGACCACAGAAGCCAGAGTCCTCTCTCTCCCCACCCCCACCCACCAGCTACAGAAAGCATTCTGTGCAGGATGGCTCTCTCTCTCAGACCCTGTCTTCAAAGGTGAAGATTCATACAGACCCTGACAGCCAGGTAAGATAAGGATCAACAGGTCTGTAGCTGCAATAAGAATTTGAAGAAGTCTGATGCACTCCTACTAACAGGGCTTAACTTCAAAATCAGTGGACATTTTTGTAATGAAACACTATATTGCAAAGCTGCTTGTTTTTTAAAGATCTTTTAATTAAAACCCAATCATTGTAGCGAGACAACCCCTTTAAGGCCTGCATTTCTTTAGATGTTCATGTAAGTCCATTCTGAATAAGTCAATGTTGTGCTTTTGGGAGGCTGGTCATCCCTGGACAGTTCACCATATTCAATCTATTTCTAGAAAATGGCTCTCAATGTTCACTGAAGTCCTAGAGCACAAGCAATGACTTTGTAACCCTTTGTAGACAGCTAGATTTGAATACCATTGAGATATTGTGAAAAGAATTTAAAAACAGCGTAGTCCGTGCTTAAATACCTCCAGATACCTCCCCTCATGCAATCTCCGCTCCGCCCTTCTCTGCTCTCACCGTCTCAGCTCCTCACACAACCGTCTCCAAGATTTCTCCTGTGCATCCCCTATACTCTGGAATTCATTAACCCAACACATCAGACTCTCCTCAACTTTCACTAGCTTCAAAAACAATCTGAAAACCCATCTCTTCAGGATTGCCTATAATCTACAATAACCCCGCTGCCAGTACACCAAAATACACACCTTTCCGTCCCCCACCTTCTGTCTCCACCTTCTCCATTGTAGAGTATAAGCTCTTGCTGAAAGGGTCCCCTCTCCTTCCAATCAGTGTGTAACTTAGTGTTATTATATTTGTCTCATATGAAGTACAGTGCCCTGGAATTAATGGCGCTCTAAAATAAATCATAATAATCAAAAAGAATTTGTCAGCAGAAAATAACCTATTCTTTCAATACACACAGATGAAAAGCAGCGTGCACTCAACTCAGAAAATGACCTATTTTTTGACTCATCTTTTATGTTAAACATGTTTTTTTTTTAGAATTTTGGGTTATTTTTTTTATTTTGCTTACCACTATCAATATTTTATTTTAAATTCTGAAATCCTGCAGCTTTCACTTCAGCTACTAGGCCTAATAATAGTTTTCACACTTCCTATTCTGTAGATAAAACTTATCAGGCATCTCTCCTCGATGTACAAGAGCAGGATTACATTGAAAGGTAAAACCAATGTGTATAGATAGCACAAGATCCACCATTAACATCTGGAAATGGTCACAGCTCCCCCTCTCCCTGCACAGTTACTTCATACTAGGTCACATGGCATGCCAATGAAACTCTCCTATAGAAGTCAATGGGTCCATTCACCGGCTCCTATGTCCATGAAGCTGCTGTAAAGCATCCTCTCAAAAAAATGCTGTTAAAAGAAGCTCAGGCAAGATGGCTGCCCCCATAATCATATACAGACAACAGAATATAAAAAATTCACAAATAGAAAATAAAACGGCTAAGAAGAAAAATATGTATCAGCTTTTTGTTTTAATTAAAACAAAGTAAAAAAGAATTGTTGATAAATTCCCTTTAAGGTTGATGCTACTGCTGTCATGAGACAGTGGTTTAATGAACAGATGAAGTCTGCCTAATAAAATAGCTCATCGCATGTCGGCTTTATTACCAGATACTTCTTGCTTTCAAAGAAAGTGTTTCTGCCGATATTTTTTATTGCAGATTTAAGTAAGTGCATAACCAACAAAACCTAAATATTATGTAAGATCATACTTGCCAAATCTACTATACTGTCCCTGAGACTCCTGAAAAGAAGAGAGCTCTCCAGAATCCAGTAAGAGTTGTTAAATCACCCTAGTGGCCATATACTCACCTGTTACTGTGCTTACATGCACTCCCGGGTGCTGCTGCAAACAATGTCCTGATACAGAGTGGCATCAAGAAATGGGGAAAGGGGAGTATGTGAACCTATGGTTTCAGGTCTCTAAATGAAAAGAGAAGAGAATCTTCTCTGGGATCTGTAAGCAGGTAGGGTGGGGTTAGACAGACTCCCCTTTAGGCTATGCCTACACAGCAATGTTAAAATGCCGTCCAAAACCTGACAGCATTTTAACATCGCCGGACTGCGTTTTTTGGCACTGGTTTGCCATTGGCCCCGTACACTGAATGTACAGGAATCTGAAAGTTTTGAAAATCTGTTGGAGTCTGGGGAATTTCAAAGCCAACCGGAAAAAATCTGTGCTATGTAGACTACAGCACAGATATTTTAGTGCTGTCTATGGGGCAGTCAGACTAAAACCTGTGCTGTGCAGACATAGCCTTATTCGGAGTCTGTAAAGGGTAGTCTGACCTGTGTTGTTTTGGTAATGTGGATGGTGTGACAAGAGGGTCCCATAATAGGGGGCAGAAGTGGTCTGGCCTGAGGTCTGTACATAAGGGAGGGCTGTCTTGGATTTTGTAAATGGGGTGACATGCTAAGGTGTTTTAGCCACGATCTTAAATTCATACCTCCGCATCCAGCACATCAGCTCATTGTGCTCAAATGGGGCCGTGTGTGATGTTGTTTCAACTACATATCATTGACATCACCGGACCTTATCCTCTCTCTAGTCAAAGAGAGGTCTGTTATTTACAAGGTACAACAGTAACTAGCGTACACTGTAAAGTCCTAGAGGTAATGCTTTTAAACACACCCGACACAAGGGGTCCTAGGTTCAAATCAATCCCTGCAGGAACCAAACCCTGTGGGATGTTTTTTTTTCTTTATCAATACACATAGCTCATTGAGGTTTTTTTTTATTTTTATTTTATATGGCACTGTTTGACTTATTGATAAAGGAGTATAAAGGACAGGAGTAGAATGACAACACCAATGGGGGGTGTGAACACTCATAGGCTTGTCCTGAAGAGAGGAGGTTAAATGGTCAGGGCATGTGGAACCAGGACTGTAGGAGCATCGCAGCCCTGGTCGTATCCCCTGGAGGACGAGCTGTAAACAATGGATCACAAAAAGGGCAGCTAAAGCAAAAACGGTCCAGAATTTTTAAAAAGGATGAATTGTGAAAATTTTTTATTATTTAATTTGCAAGCTTCCCACGCCAATTTTACTTCGTGGCAAAACCCCTTTAGGATCTGTATAAAAGGTCTTATCTAGGTCTCTATAAAATACGTCTGGTCTGGGGTCTGCATAAAGAAAGCATCTGGTCCGGGCACTATATATTTAATGAAGGGTACTGGTGTGTGGTCCTGATATGTTTAGGGAGTCATTTTAAGGAGTGTTGAAGAGGGGGTCGTAAGTACTAATTGTGATTCTCATGTTGTAGGCATATCCTATATAAGTGGATGAAGCATAAGGAAAAAAATCTATTTTTCTTGTTAGATTCTCCCTGATGCACCTTCTCAAAAGATGGCAAGTATGTGGTAAAATGCATAATTATATTTGGAGAGTGATGTCGGTCCATAAAGTTTATTTCTAATTACAGGTTTACAGCTGTAGAAATACGAGCAATTAAAGGGGTTCTCCAGTTTGGTTTCCCATTGAGAGTACAACGTGCTGCCAGCAAGTAGTTCTTTTTTTATACCACCCTTATATTTTAGTGAACTCTTCGCTAACGCTTTAAGAAACTAAGACCATCAGGTCCATGTAATGAGCAGTCAAACAGCATTTATTCTGTGTCAAATGTAAACGCTTGCACTTAAATATTCAGTAAATGTAAACGGTTAATGGCTTCAATGCAGTTGCCAACATGACAGGGAATTCCCAGCCTCATGTTGCTGACTAGCCAGTAAAGGCTAACATAGGAAGCCCTGTGAAAGCTGGGATATTATTCTGTGTTCTACTCAAATCAAACTGGTAGTTACCCTCTGGAACAAAGCATCTCCACAACAAAGGGAGATGGGATGAGTGGGCAGTGGCTGAAATGGAGAGCAGAAGAGCTTACTTGAGTGTCAAAAGAAAGCAACTAGAGAACCTTGCAGTCTAGGGCTAAAAGACTTAAAGGGAACCTGTCACATGGAGTATACCAACCTTGCTGAGGACAGCACAAGCTAGTGACAGACATGCTGGTTTCCAGCACTGTGTCCCTTATTCTGTAAGATTCCAGTAGTATTTAGAGCCTTTAGATTGCAATTATTCTCACGTTATCTATCTATTCAAAGTAACATGATATCAGTTATGTGAGGTGGGCGGGGGGCTAGCCTCCGGTGGGTAGAGCCTCAAAAAAACTGACTCTGTTATATGACTCTTTTCTGGCTGAAAAAATTTAAGATTTGAATCATGAAATACCTGCGAAAACAACTGCAACCTTACGATAAGGGACACAAGCGCCTGGAAAAACAGCAATGTCTGACCCACTAACTTGTTCTGTCCCTCAGCAAGGGTCATAAAACCTATGTGCAGGTTCTTTTCCATTTAAGGACGAGTGGAACTGGTAAGAATCTGCAGGAATAATGGCAGATGGAATCTCCCAAAACCAGGTGTGGAAAACACTCGTTTGCATCATTCCCAAGAGACTCAGGCTGTACTAGCATCAAAAAGGGGTTTCTCTACTCGAATACTGAGCAAATGGTGCTGAATACTTAAGAACATTGATATTTCAGTTTTTCCTCCCCACTCCCCCCCCCCTTGTTTTAAAGAAATTGGCAAAAATATCTACATATCTGTTTTTTTTTTTTTTTTCTTTTTTTTTTTTTTTTCCGTTTTTCAAAGAAGTGGGAACGCAGATTGTACATTAAAGGGGTTTTGGCCACAATGTAAAATGTGACCGTGGGGTCCTCCAAAATGGGTATATTGTATCACTTTTCTAATATATGTGATTAAACAAAAAAGTGAAGTCCTGGTGGTGACGCGATACAGCTTTCTTTAACCTGCCCTTAGATACTTAAAAATTTGCATTAGACAACGATCAGCTGGAGCTGAGAGCCTGACCTGGCCACGCTTGCCTGTATGCACTTCTTATCTGATGACAGGGAAGATAATGAGCTGTGAAGGACTGTGGAGATAAAGTGCCGAGCATGAGTCTCGTCTGCTGGTATAAAGAATCCGACTGTTGTAAAGTTATTATTGAGTTAATTTTGAGATGCGCCATTATACCTAATCGTCTTACTTCTCTGCTCACCTCCCTCGGCCTCTTCCCTTCACCCCGTACAGCGTCATTGAACTCAGCATGATTTTTTATCTTTCTGTCTGAGCAAGATAACAGGTTAAGGTAAGTCACATTGTGGCAAAACCTCATTTAATGAGCCAAAAATATGAACTTTTGTTGGATCATACCCAAATGGCTACAATTAAACTAATAATTAAAAATTTAAAGGGGTCTGAATACTTTCCGTACCCACTGTATATAAGATTGCTGGACTAGTGTCCAACTAAAACAGGTTTTGTCTCACCCCTATTTCCAAAGACTGGCAGGGCTTCTTGTCTGGTCTGAAAATAGCTTTGGTAAACTGCACAAATGATTGTATTTTTTTGGTTAGAACCTGTACTCTGCAATTGTGTAGGTGTGAGTTCCCACAGCATACTGACATACTGGTCAGTTAATTTCTTTTCCGACCGATATTTGTCCTGTTTTGTGGCGGCCGTACCCCACGCCACGGGGATGGATGGTCTTTTTCCCCTATCCCCTCCGCGATGAGCAGAGAAAAGAGCCCTCCCCCTTCCACATTCAAAGATATCCATCCCGAGAAACCTGACGGAAAATTTTGCTTTGTAAAATGATCCTGTCTGCGGGCGGAAAAAAAACCGCCTGGCCGAAAACCCGTGCAGTGTGGGAGCTGGGCTTGTACATGGGGGTTTTTTCCATATAGCACGTGTTTGTTCTCAATTTCCCCCTTCTGCCGTTTTTTTTTTTTCAGGCGTTATGGCATTTTGGGGGCCGAAAACCCGTGCAGTGGGGACATGCCCGTAAAGAGCTGCGGAATATGTTGCGTTAGGCTATTCCAACACTGTCAGTGGAGCCAAAAAACGACTGCAAAATACGAATACTAAAAACGTTCATGGATAACTGAGTTTTCTGTC
The DNA here is from genome assembly GCA_025379985.1 of Phyllomedusa bahiana. NCBI lineage: Eukaryota > Metazoa > Chordata > Amphibia > Anura > Hylidae > Phyllomedusa > Phyllomedusa bahiana. Next base: position 89,949 of record JAODAL010010851.1, read on the forward strand.
CACCTGCCTTTTCAAGAAGCATCTGAAAAAAAACGTCGCCCTTTTTTTTGGCGCGTTTTTATTCGTTTATTGGAGCGTTTTTTTTTTGAAGCGTTTTTTAAGCAAAAACTTTGCTCTGCTTTTAATGGTATGCACAAATAAAGCTATTGGATGTATGAACTAACACCCTACAGGATGAGTTAACATGTTAAGGAGTATGAGTCACTTCCTTTAGATCACTGATAGCCATTTTGTAGGCACATTGTCCTTTGTGTGTACCCACCCGCCCCAAGGATAGCTGCTGCTTGCTGCTGCTACTGCTTTATTAAATTTTTGCACCAGATTTCTTTGCAAAAAAAACAAAACAAAAAGCCACAAAACCCACCTTATCTTTTCCCATAACATCATGAAACTGTATTAGCGTCCAAAAATCTGTAAATGAAAAAGGATTTTAAAAAGAAAAGAAGGAAAAGGCGGCAAAAAAAAATAAAACCGCATTATTGGGCCAAATACCGTAAAAAGAACCTTTTTTGTGTCAGAAGCAGATCGCTTTATTAGCGCCAAAAATCTATAAAGATAAACGGATTTTAGGAGCGCCAAAAATCCATCAAAAAAAAAATATACGTATTTTGGCCCGAAATCCTTAAAAAATGTATTTTTGGGGCGTCAGAAGCGAGATAACATTATTAGGCACCAAAATAATTTAAGAAAAGTAATTTATTAAAGTGTCAAAAATCCATAAAAAAAACTTAATTTTTGGCGTCAGAAGCTAGATAACCTATTTAGGCGCTAATATAAAGTTAAGAAAAGAATATAGCAACAAAAATCAGAGATAAAAAGAGAAAAAAAAAAAAAAAACGGATTCCTGGTGCCAAAATCCTTAAAGACAAAAACGTATTCTTCGTTGTACGGAAAGAGATAACTTAATTGAATCGCACAAAATATGGTTTAGAGAAAGGATTTTAACAACATAAATCCGTGCAAAAAAAATGGATACTGTACGACAAAAATCCATAAAAAACCTTATTTTTTATTAAAGAGCCGAAAAATATATGAAATTTGCGCAAAAATAGTTAGCGGCCAAAGCATTGATCAATTTATTACAAAAGATACTAAAAAGGGGACACCAGCAGACACTGTATTTAAATTATGATCAGTAAAGATAACCATTAATTAGAAACCACGCCACTATAGGGGTGGGACTTGGTGCTCCTGGGTAGGGGATTTCATTGAAAAATTTGCGGCAAAAAACACCTCGAAACGCGCCAAAAACGTTCCGGCGCTATTCTGCCCGATTCTGCTGGCTTCTCTGCGCTACTGGGCTGGGGGTCCTGGCTGGTCTTTCTGCTGGCTGAGGGCTGGGGCCGTTTTTTTTTTTAGAGCATGTTGCAAAATACGAACCAGTAAAAAGATAAACAAGCAGAAAAAAGAAGCTCCAAGTAGTACAGCAGAGGGTATATAAACAAGTAGAATTCTATTGTAGATGATGATTACATTCGATTTTTCCAGCGTTTTTTTAGAAACGAAAAAACGCTGAAAAAAACTGACGTTTATGCCTATGGCAGTGAAGACATAGCCATAAAAAAAAAAAAAATAAATAAAAAAAATTTTTAATATTATTATTATACCTTAAGTCCAGGAATAAATCGAGTGTCCTTTTCAACCACCAGAAGTTCTTCAGCACCTGAATTGAGTATAGCTCTTGTAATTCCTCCTGGCCCAGGACCAACCTCACATACATATGCATTTTTTAAATTCCCAGCTTTCCGTACAATTTTATCTGAAAAACAATTTTCATCAATTAATGTAACACTCACACATGCGAAAACATCAGAAAAACAAATTAAAATCTTGTGCCGATCAGGCTGTGTATAGGTAATGAAAACATCGTACTTTACAGGAATAACATACCTTTAGTGCATTTCATTTAGCAGAAAATAAGTGAAATTTACAAGCTAATGGATAAATATTAGTACATACTGTAGTGCATTTTTACATCAATGTTAGGAATAAAATATACATGAAAAAGGTATTTCACAGGCACAAAGTATAATTTTTTTCTTCCTACAGCATATTTTTCACACAAGAAAAATAACACGTGTAAAACATGGCAAAAATCCAAAGAACGCCCCAGTCTATTTCGTAAAACTCTACCCACGCTATTTCACCTTCTCCTTGATAGAGATTCACAATGTTTTAGTATGCACTGAATACACTTGAAAAAAAAAGTTACAGGCAGTGATGTGTGTTTATGTGATGCACATTTGGATTTGAACCGCAGCAGGTATTCCCACTGAAAACATACTGTATTAGTGACAACATAAAATAGACCTAAAATGTTAACTTAAAACAACTACACACAACACAGAAATGCATAAGTTGTTGATCAATAATACTATGTTACTATGTTATGACAGTTTAAAAATGCTATATAAAATACTCCTTGTCATGACTCAAAGCTCCTACTCTCAGGCCACTTTTACATGAGTGTAATATACTTAAATTATAATTAAAAAACTTCTAGCCCTTCTCACAACTGACCCACATCACTAGGGCACAGGCTCTGTGGGTTTGAGTCAACACATAACACGTTAACGTTACAGATTATTAGAAACATCAAACTCCGACAAATTGTTACTCTTATTTTTTTGGGTCCCTAGCTTTGCCCGTATCTGCCTTAAAAAAGGAATTAAATTAGTATTTGCACTACATAAAACTTGAAAAGATGACTGGTTTTGGGTTTTTGGTACCCAACAATAAAGAGTTGTCCTCAGGTAACACTTACCATATCCTCAGTCAATCCAGTTTTGTTCTCCCCTCCTTTCCCCCTCTCCTTCCCCTTCCCCCTTCCCCCTCGTTTCCATTTTTTAATTCAAGAGTGTGTTTACTGGCTTTTGACAGGATTCTAGACAGACCCTGCAGTGACGAGCCTGATGAGGACAACCAGGTCCATACAGTGCCTGTCGCAAAATTATGTTCGGCCCTCTTGAACTTTTCAAACCTTTTGGCCTACATTTCAGCTTCAAACAAAAGATATATATTTTTAATTTTTTTGTGAAGAATACAACAAGTGGTACATATTGTGTAAGTGGAAACGAAATTTATTGGGATATATTTAAACTTTGTAAATAAAAAACAAAAAAAAAAAAAAAACTGAAAAGTGGGCCGTGCAAATATTACTTAACGTACTATTAACTGCCACTCGGCCCCCCCTTAAGTTAATACTTTGTAAGCGCCAACTTTTGCTGCGATTACAGCGCAAAGTCGTCTGGGGTATGTCTCTACAGTTTTTGGCACAATCGAGAGAGACTGAAATTCTTGCCCATCTTCATCCTTGGAAAATCAGCGTCCACTCAGTGAGGATGGATGGAGAGCGATTTTTGAACAGCTGGAGCTCAGTGAGGTGGTGTGGATGGAGATGCGTAGTAGTTGAACTAGCTGGAGCACAGTGAGGGTTGATGGGATAGCGTTGTGAACAGCAGTTTTCAGCTCTTTCCACAGAATCCTCTATTGGATTCAGGTCTGGACTGTGACTTGGCCATTGTAAACCCCTGGATACGTTTTATTTGTGAACCTTCCATTGTAGATTTTGCTTTATTGTTTGGTTGGGATCATAGTGTCTTGTTGGAGATAAATCACGACATACCAGTGCGCTCAGGTCTTTTTGCAGACTCCAACAGGTTTTCTTTTCCCTTTCCAGAATAACTCCTGTATTAGGGCCTCCATTCCATCTTCCCATCAATTTTAACCCAACTTTCCTGTCCCTGCTGAAGAATAAGAGGCCCAAACCATGATGCTGCCCGCGCCTACCATGTCTGACAGTGGGGATGGGTGTTCAGGGCGTATGATCTGTGGTTGCTTTTACGCCAAACCTATCGTATTTGCATTGTGGCAAGAAAAGTTGGATTTTGTTTCAGTCTGAGCCGAGCAACCTTCTCTCCACAATGTCTTTTGGTGTCTCCCAGGTGCGTTTGCAAACTTTAACCCCTGTAAACCCGCCGGAAGCCAGTTTTTTGGCCTCTCTGACAGAGGCCCACCAATTTTTTAAATCTGTCATGTGTCACTTTTATGTGAGAATAACTTTTTGACAACTTTAACCTATACCATGTGATTCTTGAAATGTTTTCCCCCCTCGGGTGACACATTTTGCTTTAAGATAGTAAGAAATTTTTGGACCAAAAAATTCTTGTTTAAGTTTTGTGAAAAAATAATCAAATTAATTGTGAAAAATTTGAAAAATTTACCAATTTTCCCCCAACTTCAAAAAATAAGCTGCTTAAAGAACAGAATGGTTATCTTTCACCAAAAGAGCTTATAACAACATCTACCATATTCTGCTGTAGTTTGGCATCTATTTTTTTTTTAAATGTCCCTTTTTTTTTTTTTATACTACATAGGGGGCTTATAAAATTAGTAGTAAATATCGAAATTTATTCCTTCAAGAAAATTTGAGCAATAACAATTTTTAGGGACCAGTCCATTTCTTACGTTACTTGGTGATAGACCTGTATGTTAGATACCCCATAAAAGACCTCATCTAAGAAAACTACACAAAAAACCCTTAAAAAAGAATTCAAAACGCGCATTTATGAAGTTTAGTAACCCATTAGGTGTTTCGACAGGAAATAAAGCAAGTTTGGAAGTGAAATAGTTCAAAATATCCCGTTTTTGCACAATTTCAATTTTTATACATTATTAGACAAGGAATACGGGTAAATGTGTATCAGTGAAAAGCAACTTACTATAGATTCCCCCAGATTCTGGGCTGCCTTTATCCAGCGATATCCCGATATGTGGGCACAATGCATTATTTGGCTTCAGACCACAAACCCCAGAATAGGAGGATCACCTACCGACGTCTGGGGCCCTCATTTTCTTACGATTTTATTTAGGGGCATTTCAAGTTTTGTGCGGGACACCCTAAGGTTCCAAAACTCAATAAAATTACCCCTAAAAAGACCCCAATTGGAAACTAATACAAAAACAACAATACAAAAAAAACAACTAAAACGTACACCCTTAAGGTAATATAACCAGGGAGCAGTGAGATATCGACCCCGACCCACAGGCGTTTTCACAAATTATTGTTTTTAGCTCGTTCGCTCTGAAAATAAAAAATATATATTTTTTTACAATAATCCTGCAATTTTAGCTGAAAATTTTAATTTTTACAAGGAATCTGGGAAAAAAAGCCCCCAAATTGTGTTACGCAATTTCTTTCCAATTCGTCAATACCCTACATGGGGTATTAAATGCTGTATTGGCGAATGGCAGGGGGTACTAGGCGGGAGGGAGCGCTAATTGGCTTTTGGCGCACTAGATATAGGTGGGGCCAAGTCGATCTTCAAAGCCCCCCAAAGTAACTAGAGATCTGGTGGCAACCTTCCAGAAGCATCCCATTTAGGGATTCAACTACCCCTCAGGGGATCTCACCTAAAGGGTGTATTTTGCATATGGGTTGCACATGTGTTACCGTATTTATTTTTTTTAGCATTGGGCCAAATGGAAATGGAGTGGGGAAACGCAAGTATCCCGCCATTGTTTTTGGCTTCATTTTTATACAGTAACTTTTCGCCATACGTGGATAAATGACCGTGGATAACTTTATTTATGGTGTCGGTAACAATTAACAATGATATAACATTTATCTATAGTTTTTTATGTATTTAATTACTTTACCACAATAGAAGCGAGTTTTATAAAAAAGTTTGCGTTTTTATGTTGTCCTATTCTGACAGCCATAGCTTTCCTTAATTTTTTGCATATGGAGCTGCTTGTGTGCTTTTTTTTTACTAGATGAGTTGATGTTTTTATTGGTACCATTACGGGGGGCTTGTGAGCTTTGATTCACTTTTTATTAAAGGTTTTTTTGTGAGGCTTTTGTACAAAATACAGCAAATCCTGGTAGTGTTTTTTATTTTTATTTTTTTAACACGGTCTACTGTGGCGGTATAAATGACATGCTAGTTTTTACTCAGCAGGTTTGATATACTATAACAGCGATACCGACATTTTGTATATTTTTTTTAATGTTTTTAACTGCTTTATTAACACAATAAAAACACTTATATGAAAAAGGAAAACACACCGTTTTTGTTTGTGTGTTGTTTTTTTGCAGTCATCGCGTCTGAGAGCCCGATAACATTTTTTTTATTTTCTGTTTATGGATCTTGTATAGGGACTTATTGTATTGTGAGATGATGATTAGACGTTTTTATTGGTAACAATTTTTGGGGTGACAAGATCTTTATGATCGTTTTAAATATATCAGTTATTTTGAAGGCAGGGTGAAGAAAATACAGCAATCTCCTATCAGTGTTTTTTATAATTTTTATTTTTAAGAGCGTTCACCGTGGCAGTATCGTGACAATTTAGTTTTGACCTCTGTGGTGTATGAGACGATTAGGCCCTCGTTCACCGAGTTATACGGCTTATTAAACTCCCGCGGATAGGCGCCGTTAAATCCCGCGCCGGATTTGCAACTTGCCAGTACGGCCCAAAACCGCGGATAATTAAGGTAACCACTTGCTCTCATAAGAGAACAGTGGATTCCGTCGCTTCTTTCTCCCCGCTCGGCTAAACGCACCGCGGGTGGAGAAAGTGAACTTGAACATTTATTTACGGCGTGTTTCGCGCCGTAAACAATGCATATGTCTATGGGGCCCGGGTGAGTTGCGCCCCACCCTGAGTCTGGCGCTCCAGGCCCTCCCCGACCTTATTCACGACGGATTGTGGAGCGCAAACCTGCTCTACAAATCCGTCGGGAATAAGCGTGATTAAGACGGCCATCTTGACGGTGATATCCATTTATGTCGTTTTATTTATTTTGAAAGCAACAATTTTTTTGTTTGAAAAAAAAGTAGTATATTAATTGTGTAAAACAATATTTATTGACATCGCTATCTTCTATAGCCAGAACTTTTAAATTGTTCGCCCGTATGACAGAGACTGTGTAACGACTTTTTTTTTTTGCGGGATGAACTGACGTTTTAATTGGCCATCACTTGAATGTAGATATGAGTTTTTGATAACTTTTTACTCCATTTTATGTGCTGCGAGATGAACAAAAATTCCGCAATTCAGTGACTGGTTATTTTTGGGGGTGTTTTTTTACCGGGCGTTCAACCGACGGGTTAATTAACAAGACAGTATTTATAGGGTGTGTCATTACGCAACGCTTCGACAACCAAATATGGGTACTTTATTTATTTTTGATCTTTTTTGTATGTTGTGCGATTGGAGTTTGGAAAGGGGAAAAGTGCGATGTAACGTGTTTTTTTACTTTTTTATTATTTGTGTTTTGTGTTGTTAACTTTTTTTTATTAAACACTTTTTTTTTACTTTTTCACACTTTTTACACATTTCCTCTCCCCCCAGGGGTTGAATTGGCAATGAAACTATCGTCGATCGTTCATGCAATAGGGAGGATCATGCATACAGCTTATAGCTGTAAGCTGGTCTCCATGGCAAACTACTGTCTCCAGTCACACTGCCCACTAGCATTGTGGGCCATCGTGACGTCAACCAGCAACCCGATGCTGTACATTCAGCATCCGGGCTGTCTGGTAGAGGACCAGTACCGGCCGTCTCAGCGCCGTGTATACTAATCCCGTGATCACGGGGCAGCAGGGCCTCACATCCTGCCGCCGCGGGAGCTGCGATGCGCGACCACAATGTCGCGACCACAATGAGCACACTCGGGTGGATAATCCCCCGCGGCCGGACTCACTATCCGGCCAGGTGGGATGCGGCAATGATGCCAGCCTGTAATATACCGCTGGTTCCGATCCGTGGATCTTGCACGCTCCGCCTGTGAGCGCGCAAGATCGCCATGACGTACTCCATACAGCGAATTTGCGTGAACCCCAACCCCTACATTTGCCATAATTGAGGTTACGACAAATGTCGGTAAGGGGTTAAACAAGACATTTTTATGGTTATCTTTGAGAAATAATGGCTTTCATCTTGCCACTCTTCCATAAGGGACAGATTTGTGCAGTGTAGATGGCCGATTGTTGTCCTAGGTGCACAGACCTCCCACCTCAGCTGTAGTATCTGTGCAGTTCATGCCAGCATCATCCAGAGCGATCATGGGCCTCTTGGCTGCATCACTGATCCAGGTCCTTCCCTCCTCCATGTTTTAGATGAAAGTTTTAGAGGGAAAACCATGTCATGGATACATTTGCAGTTGGTGCCGATACTCCTGCCATTTTCAATATGATCGCTTGCACAGTGCTCCTTTGGAATGGTTTTAAAGGGGTGTTATAAGTTGAGCCTGCTCGTGCTGTGTTCAGCTAATTTTCCCTCAGATTGAGTTTGGAAATCCCTAAGGGGCGAGTTCTCCTCCTCTCAGCAGGCGTGTCTCTCCTCCCAGGAGGCGTGTCCTCCCCCCCTCACTGTAAGAACTGTGACATCATCATTTTGTTTAAAGCAGTGGTATGCAGAAGTGGTTTCTGGATCTAACAGCTCTGTATCCTCCTTGGGCCAGCTTATGTCTGCAGCCTTGAGCACCAAACTCCAGCAAGCACCTGTCATATGTCTTATTTTACACACAACTCTGAAAGCCAGCAGCTTTCTTCTATGTGGTTCATCCAATATTGTACTGTACAACGAGGCAGAATCTTTTACCCTCACAACTACAAATGTCAGCTTTAAGTAAAGATCCCCGCTTCCTTCAGTAATTGAGTAAAAAACAATGGGGGAGAAGCAAATCAGTTTGAGAGAAGGCCCGCTCAGCTTTGTAACAACTTGGCTGGTGGTGCAGGGGTAGAGCATGAGCAATGATAGTTTGTTTTTTACAAAAAAGGGGGTTTGGGTTCATTCCCCACGGGGTATATTCCCCCCCCAAAATTTTACAATAAGTAGAGAAACCAAAATTGTTAATGTCAACCCTAATAATGATTAAAAACACATACATAGCCCCCCTATAATGTCTCTCCCCGAGTATATGCTTTGTATCACAAGTTGGAAGTTTTGGGGTGTTACTGAAAGGATAGGACCCTATATAGGGGAGTTTTGTGTGTATAGAAAAAAAAATTTATAGAGCCAAAACCATATATTTCATATCTTACATTGTGTACAAACTTTAAAAAAAAAAAAAAAAAAACTGATGGGCTTGAATCCCAACCTCGCTTGCGGGCAAATCACAAAGCACTGATATAAAGCACTTATGCAGCAAATTTAACCCTTTATTTATCACTACAGGTAATGACTTATAGGAAGGCGGGGCTTGCATTCGATCGAGGAAAAAAAACCCCTTTTTTCCAAGTAGAGGGGGCGGGGGAAAGGTTAAAACCCCCGGGAAAAAAGCCCCAAACAGCAGAATTTGAAAAACAGGGTAAAGCAATTAAAAGGGGCCCAAAACCTTTTACATCTTTTAACAGCCGGGGAAGAAAAACCCCAAAGTTGGGACCAATCAAATCCAACTTTTAAAAATTCCACAACAGAACCGAACCTGCCTGGTGTGTTCCCTTTCTCATATGCCTTGCCTTTAAAAAAGAACCCGAGACATCACAAGCAGGGGCAATTTTACAGAGGGCTTGATTACACACAGGGGGATTATATTTTCATCATCAGTCTTTAGGACAAAATTGGTCATCCCAAAATCCCCCACTGAACTTCTGGAGTGAGTTTCTGCACTGAAAGTAAAAGGACCGAATAACATTGCCGTCCCATTTTTAGTTTTTTTTTTTTTTTTTACAAAAGTTTAAAATATCCCAAAAAATTTCTTTATTTTACAATTGTGTCCCCCTTGTTTTTGATTCTTTAAAAAAAAATTTATTAATTTTATATCTTTATGTTTGAAGCCTGAAATGTGGCAAAAGGTTGAAAAGTTCAAGGGGGCCGAATACTCTCACAAGGCACTGTAGCTATAGCGACCAGCACTGGCAGCCTATCAGGAGAGACTGAACAGGTCTGTATCTACAGCGGCCCGAGGAGCTGATGCAGCCCATACAAGAGGGGATATCGAGGATTAGGTAGGACACTGTTAATGGACACAAACTGCAAAGTCACTTGTTTTTGCAAGATCTTTAACATAAAAAGCAATCCTTGTAGTGAGACAACCTTTAAAGTCCTATAAGGAATAAGAAGTTCCGGAGGTGTAAGATCAGGATGCTCGTCCTACAGACCAGAACTAAGATCTACAATAATCTAAAAATAAAATAAAAAATGGACAGCACTTCCAAAAGTAGTGGTGGTTTATTCAACCCAGCGGCAACATTGTGGCTCTAAACAGAGCTTTTTTCAAACAGTTACACACAGTTTGAAGGTGCAATAAATAGTGAAATTACAAAATACAGCAATAAACAATCAATTACTGCAATCATCATAATAGTGTCAAGAAATATTGGCAGCAGTGAACAAAAACAGCAATAGCTATGTATACAGTGTATAATCAAATGCTGCGATAAAAATATACCATATAGAAATAAAAAGGCAGGAGATAAATACAGGACATCACAAAAGGCAAATGTAATTTATAAAGGGCAAAGGCATAGGGAACATTTCCAAAGGGTGCAGAAATCCTCCTACTAGGTTGAGAAAAACTGCATCCGTAAAAACCGACACGGATATCGCACCTAGTGTGTCCACGACAGACAGCGCAAAACCTTAATTACAATGATCACGTTCAACAAATTTGATGATAAACTTAAAATTCCATATTAACCCCTTACCGCCGGAGCCAGTTTTGGCCTTCCTGACAGAGCCCTGGTTTTAAAATCTGTCATGTGTCACTTTATATGAGAATAACTTTTTGACACTTTTACCTATCCAAGTGATTCAGAGATTGTTTTCTCGTGACACATTGTGCTAAGTTAGTAATACATTTTGGTCCAAAATGTCCTTGTTTATTTGTGAAAAATATCAAAATATTATGAAAATTTGCAAAAATTAGCAATTTTCAAAGTTAAAAAATTTCTGCGTGTAAGTCAGATAGGTATTCCAGTCAAAATATTTTATTACTAGCATCTACCATATGTCTACTGTAGGTTGACATCATTTTTTAAATGTTTTTTTTCTGTACGACGAATTAGGGGCTTAGAAATATTGTAGCAATTTTCACAGTTTTCAGAAATTTTATTTAGGGACAGTCCAGTTCTGACTGCTATTGAGGGGGTATTGTTAGAACCCAAGTAAATGACCCACCTAATAAACATACCCATTAAAGTATTTAAAAAAGCATTTAATAGTTTGTGACCCTTTAAGTAATTACAAACGATTTAAAGAATAGTGGACGTAAAATTCACTTTTCTTTTGCGAATTTCAATTTTTATTCATTATTCACTGGAACACAGTAGATGTGACCATGGAAATGCAGCTTAATATTGATTCCTCAGATAGAGATATCCCATATGCGCTATTTGGCTCAACCACAAACCCCTGAATAGGAGGAGCACCTACTGGACTCTGGGGCCTCATTTTCATTATGATTTTATTCAGGCGTCATTTCAGGTTTGCGGATGCCCTAAGGTGCTAAAACCTAATAAACTCCCCTAAATAGACCGCATATTGGAAACTACACCCCTTACTGAAAATATCCAGGGGTGCGGTGAGTATATCGGCCCCACAGGTGTTTCACAAATTTTTTTTAGCGTTCGGCTCTAAAAATAAAAAAAAAAAATTTTTCCAATAATCTGCAATTTTTGCTGAAAATGTTTAATTTTTACAAGGAATACTGGAAAAAAAAGCCCCCCCCAAATTGTGTTACACAATTTCTTCCAAGTTCGGTAATACCCTACATGTGGGTGTAAACTGCTGTTTGGGCGCATGGCAGGGTGTACAAGGTAGGGAGTGTTATTTGGCTTTTGGAGCACAGATTTTGGTGGGCCCATGTCTCATTTACAAAGCCCCGAAAGTACCAGAACAGGTGAAACCTTCCAGAAGTTGCCCCATTTTGGATTCAACACCCCTCAGGGATCTCATCTAGGGGTGTATTGTGCATTTTTTTGCGCACAGGTGTTCCGTAGTTTTTTTTTAGCATTGGGCCATGAAAATGAGGGGAAAAAACGCAGTTCCGCCGTTGTTTTCGGCTTCATTTTTACAGTATTTGCCATACGGGATAAATGATGGGATAATTTTACTATGGGGGTCGGTACAATTACAATGATATAAATTTTATATAGTTTTTTTTTTTGTTTTATTACTTTTACACAATAGAAGTGAGTTTATAAAAAGTTGCGTTTTTATGTTGTCCTATTCTGACAACCACAGCTTTTTTAATTTTTGTATACGGAGCGATTGTGGGCTTGTTTTTTGCGAGATGAGTTGATGTTTTTATTGGTACCATTACGGGGTGCATTTGATGCTTTCATCACTTTTTATTAAGGTTTTTGTGATGCATTTTGAACAAAATACAGCAATCCTGGTAGTGTTTTTTATTTTTATTTTTTATAGCGGTCACCGTGCTAGCTTTACTCAGCAGGTCGATACGATTACAGCGATACCAAATTTGTATATTTTTTTAATGTTTTACTGCTTTTACACAATAAAAACACTTTTATTCGAAAAGGAAAACACGTTTTTGCATCGCCATAGTCTGAGAGCCATAACTGTTTTATTTTGTTTACAGAGCTGTGTAGGGTCTTTTTTTGCGGAATGAGTTGACGTTTTTATTGGTATCATTTTTGGGGGGACAAGACTTTATGATCGCTTTTAAATCCACTTGTTTGGAAGGCAGGGTGAAGAAAATACTGAAAATACTGAAATACTAGCAGTGTTTTTTTTTTTTTAATAGCGCTCACCGCGTGCAGTATCTGTGACAAGTTAGTTTTACTCTGTGGGTTGAGACGATAACGGTGATACCCAATTTGTATAGTTTTTTTTATGTGGAAGCAAAATTTATTTTTTTTTAAGTGTTTTTATTGTGTAAAACAATATTTATGCATCGCTATCTTCTGATAGCCATAACTTTTACATTTTTCCGTATACAGAGCTGTGTAACGACTTTTTTTTGTGGGATTAACTGACGTTTTTAAAGGCCCCCAAAATTTGAAGGGGTTTATTTTTTG
>JAODAL010010852.1:0-102935 GCA_025379985.1 Phyllomedusa bahiana
AAGGGGTGATTCCCCCAGTACGGGGGGAGGCTGTTTTCCCCCATTTTTTTAAATGGGATTCCCCAGTACAGGGGAGCCTGTGTTTCCCCATTTCCTCTATGGGATTTCCCCGGAAAAAGGGGAGCCTGTGTTCTCTTTTGTTCTATGGAGTTCCCAGTACAGGGAGCCGTGTTCTCATTCGTTCTATGGGTTCCCTTTACAGGGGAGGCTGTGTTCCCCTTCTTTTCTATGGAGTTCCCATACAGGGGGGTCGTGTTCTCCATTCTTCTGGGGGAGTTCCCGTAAGGGACGCTGTGTTCCTTTCTTTAGGGAGTTCCCAGTACGGGGGGAGGCTGTGTTCCCCATTCTTCTAGGGATTTTCCAGTACGGGGAGGCTGTGTTCTCCATTCTTTTCTATGGGATTTCCCGTACAGGGGAGGCTGTGTTCTCCATTTTTATGGGGTTCCAGACAGGGCGCTGTGTTTCCATTCTTTATGGAGTTTCCATACAGGGGGCTGTGTTCTCATTCTTTTTTCTATGGGAGTTCCCGACGGGGAGCCCCCTTTGTTCCATTCTTTTTTATGGGGTTCCCCAGTACAGGGGAAAGCGGCTTTTGTTCCACCGTTTTTGGGAACTCCCATACAAGAGAATGAAGAGTAGCGCGTGAGTGCGGCTGGCTCTTCTTTATGAGCCAACACTTTTGGGAGCCTATCCCTGAGATAGGTGCGGGTCCTAGAGGTGGGACCTGCACCCATCAAACTTGAATGGAATATCCCATCGATATGCTATCAAAGTCTATAGTGGGAATACCCCTTTAATAACTGTCCCTCTATGTTCCTTTTGCACCAGCTTGGCTATTTCTTCCGTCTTGTATTTTTTTCCTCTTGAGATTGTTGTAGAAAGCGCTCTCTCGTATCTATTAGACCTCCCGCACGTGAGGAGCCTCCGGCACTCCGAGACGCTGCATGGTGTTTTGCACAGATACAATTTTTTCTGATGGATTCTATACAGATCGTGTCACCCATATTTGGGTCGTATATTCTGATGCAGGGGTGTGATTATAATTTATAGGGCCCCAGAGCTGAATGAGATGGGTCCTTACCTCTAATGGCAATAAACCAAAAGAGAGGCATGAGACACAAAAATTAAGGTATAGATATTACGGCAAAATATCAGGGAACCCGCATAGTAGTGCGATAGAGCAGCGCGCATGCGCGCAGTAACCCTGTGTGCGCTGGAGAATGATTGAGACGCACGGCAGCATTGGCAGAAGCGTTCCCATCCCTAACGGCGCCGAAAGGGTGCGCGGTTTCATCGCTTGGGCGCCATCGCTATGAAAAGCAAGGAGGGCATGCTGAATGCCTTATTTTGGGTTTTGGGGGTTTCCCGGGAGTTGATCCGGGGGGGCCCCATTGGGGCTTATTCTTTGGGACCACCCCAATGAACTGATCGTTGGAGCCCCAGTGGATTTATTTTGGGTCCCGTGGGAAATTTTTCTGGGGCCCACCAGTGGAGTTTATTTTTGGGGCCCACATGGATTTTTCTTGGGGCCCCCCCAGTGGGGGTTTATTCTTGGGGCCCCCAGTGGGAGTTGATTTTGGGGCCACGTGGAGTTTTTTCTTTGGGGCCCCCCCGTGGGGTTTTATCCCTTTGGGCCACCAGTGGGTTGATTTCTTGGGCCCAATGAATATTCTTGGGGCCACCCTGGGGTGATTCTTGGGGGCCCTGTGAGTATTCTTGGGCCACCATTGGGGTGATTCTTGGGTCCCAAGTATGATTTTGGGGCCACCAGGGAGTTGATCCCTTGGGCCCCCCATTTGGGGTATTCTTGGGCCCACCATGGGGTGATTCTTAAAGGGGGAAACCCCCAATTTAAGTTCTTGGAACCACAAATGAATGATTCTTGGAGCCCCGTGGGGTTTATTCTTGAGGCCCCACCGTGGAGTTATTCTTGATTTATGCTACCGGTGCTATTTTTAGGGGCCCCCTTTGCCAAGGGCCAACACATCACACATCCTGAGATCAGGGGGCAGTAAACTAGAAAAGCTAGGGCACATAAGCAAACTTTTGGGATGCCCCCCCCCACTCCTGACCACGGGGACATGTACCAGGATCATGTGTTAGATAATGTAAGATAATACAAGGGGCAAATACCTCCAACCATAAATCTCACCTTCATACTTCTACCAATCAAATCCACACTTACTAAGACCAGCATTACAAATAACATATACATAAGGACGGATTATACCACCAGAACACGACCACAAATTACAACCATTATAGTGAACTCGAATAATACCCCATACGTTATTATGATCAATACTTGTCTAATAAATAATACTATATAATATAGTGTCCTTATTGTGGTATATCACCAGTGTACTCTAGCTCTGCTGACATGTATATAACCAACTACAGTGACCTATAGTGCGTAGACACCAGTGACAAGGCTTGCAGACTGTATACTTACCTCCATACAAGTGACCATATAGTGGTAGGACACCAGTGTACACAGGCTATGACAGACTGTATATAACCACCATACAGTGAACATTATAGTGTATAGGTTTACCAGTGTCACAGGCCTCTGTAGGACTGTATTTATCCTCCATCTGTGACCATATAGTGGGGTAGACACCAGTGTACACAGGTCTGCTGACTGTATATGACCTCCATACAGAGTGACCTATAGTTGTAGTTACAAGTGTACAGACTCTGCGACTGTATATTACCTCCATACAGTGTTCCATATAGTGGAAAGACTCCAGTGTACACCAGCTCTGCGAGACTGTTTATTGCTCCCTTTACATTGATCCATATAGTGGTAGACCAGGTATACACAGGCTCTGTAGACTGTATATTTACCTCCATACAGTGACCATATAGTAATGCTACTGTGTACACAGGACTCTGACAGACTTTATACTCCCCATACAGTGACAATATAGTGGGTTAGGTACAGTGTAACACAGGCTCTGCAGACTGTATATTCACTCACATACCAGTGGACGTATATGTGGTAGTACACCAGTGTACACAGACTCTGCAGACTGTATATTACCTCCTTAAGTTACCATATATGGTAGACACCAGTGTACACAGGATCTGCAGAATGTATATGATCTCCATACAGTGAAATATAGTGGTTGGCACCAGTGTAAACTAGCATGTGCAGGACATTATGTTATATATAGTGCCAGTTACATCTTGTGACTCACAGGTGACGTTTCTTCGACGAGTCGTTGGACTTTCCCTCTTCGTTCTGCATCCGTCACAGTCAGCCATCTTGATGACATCTCCCGACACTTGTCCCTGAAGATTTAGAAAAAAATCTTAGAATCCTGACTTTCAGCACTGCCCCCTGGGGCTATATGGGGTACCTTTAGGCGGCAACGGGTTTAGATAGGCTATAGGGGGCCAGATAGGCAAGGTTTCGGTAGCCAATAGAGTGACCATATAGGCAGGCATGGGTTTAGGTAGCTATAGGGAGACATAAGGTAGGACAGGGGTTAGAGTGGCTATACTGGGCATATAGGTAGGGCGTTAGGTAGCTATGGGGCCCCTATAAGTAGGAGGCAGCTTGTGGGGGTATACGCAGGCCTGTGGGGGCTGTATAGGCAGGAGGCATATGGGGGGTATAGGCAGGCTTATGGGGGGAATAGGCAGGTATGAGGGGGGGGGGGGGTATAGGCCAGGCAATATGGTGCGCGTCGTATATGGCAGGGCTTATGAGCGGGGGTATAGGCAGGCATATTGGCGGGGTCTTGCCGCGCAACGCCGGGCAGGCATTTGGCTTATTGGGGAGCTATAGGCAGGATATAAGGGGGTATAGGAGGAATATGAGGGGTATCGGCAGGCATATGGGGGGTATAGGCAGGCGTGATGGGAGGGATATGGCAGGATATGGAGAGGGGTATAGGCAGGCATATGGGGGGTTATAGGCCGCCATATGGGGGGTTAGGCCACGCGACTCGCTCGCGCGGGCGCTCTCGCTAGCGCAATCGCGCATCGCTCGCGAGCGGTATTAGGCAGGCATATGGGGGGGGTCAATAGGAAAGGCATATGAGGGGGTTATAGGAGGGCACTCTGGGGCGCTCTTCTCGCCGACTCGCGCACGCATGGGGGGTTATGGAGGCATATCGAGGGGGTATTGGCAGGCATATGAGGGGTATCGGCAGGGATATGGGGGGTTGATAGGCAGGCTTGGGGTATAGCGCCACGCGCACGCATCGGGGGGGTTTATGGCAGGCCCGCCCCTTCGCCCAGGGGTAGGCAGGGCACTCATGGCCCGAGGGGTAAAGGGGAATTATGGGGTAGGTAAAAAAAGAAAAAATCATTATCACCTGGTGCCCGCTCCAGATTGCCGACGCTCGCTCAGATACTGCTGCCTCCCTGCAGCCTCTTCGCTCGCGTCCCCGCGCCGGCACCCGGGGTGAAGCAGGGCATGCCAGAGCAGCGGGGGCGCCGGTGTTTGACGGTCCCGCAGGAATAATAGACCCCTTGACACACAGCAGGGGCCCCGGCCCTTGGGCCCCCCGATGTATGCAGAGCGGAATCCCCCCCCCCCCCCCCCCCCCCCCCCCCCCCCCCGCGCCCCGACCCCCTCATAATTTGTGCTCCGTACTTTCTCCGGCCAGCGCATGCCTATGAACGCTCGGGGCTGGAGGGACCGGAGTGTTCGAGCGGAGTATGCGGGGGTGCCCCGCGCTCCACTCCCCCCGCAGTGAAATGTAAGTTCACATTGCCGGCGGGCCAAGAGCGGCATTACGTGGTAAGAGGACGCACCTGGGGGGGATAGTCAGAATAAAACTGAGTATAAGGACCCGCGCCCCCCCCCCCCCCCACCCCCTAAAGATAGATCGGGCCGGAGCAATGCTACTGCTTATACACCGGTGATTACGCCCCTGCTGAGCATGGTCCAAGCCTGACCAAACCTATATTATCTAAAGGGATTTCCAAGTGGTTGTAAATCCGTTTTACGACATTCTGTCCATCCCCCTTGGCTTTCACAAATCCTCGCGCTTCACCCCCCCTATGTCCCACCACCCCACCCCCCCACCGCAATCTGAGTAAGTTATGCATGAAAGATGAGGAGCACTTGAACGTTGATTTGTCTAACAACAGGCTATTGGCCATCACTCACAGTGGATGAAGGACAACTGCTTACTCCCCCTCGCTAGTGGAGGCAATTAAATGCCAGTTGCTAATAAGTGAAACTACACAGGTCGCAGAATAATGAGACAATCCCTCACACTCGCCTCTTGTCACAAAGGCAGGGGGGGGGGGGGAACCTGCTTTAGTAAAAAAAACTGAAATTGAATAAGAACAGTTCAACGAGTATGCAGAAAGCACAGAACATACAGGGGAGATGGTTCTTCAGTATCAGCACCTGTGCAGTTTCTCCCATTGAGCACTGGGGCTTTTATTGCCTCCTACTGGGATTTTTTTTTTGTTCCTCCATTGAGTCTGTGAGTCTTGGTCTTAGTTTTTAACTAATGTCTCATTTGTCTGCGATTCTCTAGTGAGAGGTATTACAGAGTATTCGCTGCCTCTTTTAAGTGAATCTGTAGTTTGTATGGAGCATTATGTCCTCCCCGCCCCCCATACGAGTTTAATAGATCCGAGATAGAGATAGATAGAGAGAGATCTCTCGCGCGCATGACCTCGGATCGTTTAATATACGTTGGTGGATAGAAGCCTTAAATGTCTCTTTTCCCTGTCTGAGATGATGAGTGGAGGTTGGTTCATTGGTACATTATTATTGTCCCGCTCGCTAAGCTTCGGTGGAGGTTTAGAAGTAGGGAATTGCTCTTTGTGTAGAAATTCTACACGTTATTGGCCTGCTTGATACATCGGCAAAGAGGCTTCAACATATCACTCGGGCAATTCTATTATATTGAACTGTGGAGGAATTGCATTCACAAATGGTCTAGTATTTTATTGCACTGAACACAATTACACCTGTTGCATGTATTCCCCACACCAAGCTCCGCCCGTCCACTCACCCCTCTTATGCATCTCCTGGATGCGGCTTCTAGACTTGTCGCGGGGTCAGAGGTTTACTCCTTCCATGACCAGATCCTTGTTACAGGATTTGCTTAGTTTCTGTATCTTATATTTATAAATTTTTAGTTGTTTATTTATGTTTATTAATTTTTAGTTATTCATATTTAATTTTTCATTTTTTTATTTTTTTATTTTTAGTTATTTATTACACTTTATACATTTTTAATAATTTTTTATAACATGAATGTTAAATATTCAATTTATTTTTTGTCACAAATTTTTTATTTCTACTTATTATTCACTTTACATATTTTATAATTATTATTCATCATTAATGATTGCTATGGTATCTTTTATCCCATTATGGGGTAATTTTTTTGTCTTTTTATTTACATAAAATTTTTCATTTTTTCTATTTTTAGTTATTAATAAATTATACATTTTTAATAATTTTTATATCTTTTATGGGAAATTTTAAAATATTTTTATTTTATTTGTACCATTTTTTTACTCTTAGCATATTATATACACTTTATTATTTTTTAAATTATTTTTCATCTTTATGAATTCTTGGTTATCTATTAATATTTATGATTTTTTTGTTATTTATTCACATAAAATTTTTCATATTTTTTATTTTTAGTTATTTATTACACTTTATACATTTTTAATAATTTTTTATCTTCATGAATTTTAATTATTTATTCATATTTAATTTGTCATATTTTTTATTTCTAGTTATTTATTACATTTTATTATTTTTTAATTATTTTTTATTGATGCTCCGCTCGCTCTCGCGCGCTCTCTATTATATTTTGATTTTTTTGTTATTCTTCACAAAAATTTTTTATACTTCCCTTTTTTTTAGCTCACCCTATATTTCTTTATTAATTTGATAATTTTTTTACTTTATGATCTATGAGAGAGTGAGAGATGATTTATTCCTATTTATCTTTTTAGTTAAGGTATTCATATTTAATTTATTTATTTATTGCTTATGTTATTTATTTTTAGTTATTATCATATTTATAACTAGAGAGAGAGAGAGATAGATTGTTTATATTTCAACTATTCATAGCTTTTATTTTATTACTTTTTCTTTTAGTTATTATTAGCTTTTAGGATTTTTTGGTTATTTATTCATATGTACTTATATTTAGGCTATTTCATCTTTTATTTTGTTATTAAGAGAGAGAGACTTGCTACTCCCCCCTATTTTAGTTTATCATATTAGTTTGTAGTTATTTATTCATATTTAATTTTTCATATTTGTTTACTTTTTAGTTATTTATTACACTTCATACATTTTTTGTTATTTTTATGAATTTTTAGGTATTTATCCCTTTAATCTCTCCAAAGAAAAAAAATATGACTCTCCTCCTCGCCTTCCAACAGCCATAACGTTTTTATTTTTCCAGATATATGAGGGCTTTTATTTTTCATTTTTTTTTTTTTATTTGTAAAATGGTGAAAGGGGGGTGATAAAGGGGGTGATTTGAGCTTTTAATATTTTTTTTAATTTTTTTATACTTTAAAACTTTTATTTTTAATATAACTTTGAGGTTACCAAGAAGAAGAAGGGGGGCACCTTCACCATAGGTGGGTGTCATTCATAAGCTAATGATGCTTAGAATATTGATTTAGGGTGTTCCAAGATGGCTTTTCCCCCAATTCTGCCTAGGGCGGAGTGGGGGACAAAACACGAGATCATCGGCCCAGTGTTGGAGGCCTTCACAAGGGCGCAGAGGCTCCGGATCGGAGCGCACGCGCATGAGGTGGGCACGTTAAAACAGCGCAGGCTTTCTTTGTAACCGCCGGTGTTAGCTGCATTGGCTAACACCCCGGGGGAAGACGGTGTCTGTGTCAAGCTGGTTTAGGCATTCGATCCCGCTAACACTTTCACGCCACCCCCCTCCCCGGAAGAGTACCAAGTCAGGTGGGTTAAACCCACGGCGGTCCCCTATTCATATTTATTTATTAAGTCTATCATATTAATTTTTTTTTTTATTTATATTTTTTTAGTTTCATATTTATTACTCTTTAGTTTTTGTTTCCTTCACTCCCACCCTGCATAATATATTTTTCTTTCTATTCTCTTTTATAATTTTTGTCAAAGTTTTGATTTTAATTTGGATTTTTTGGGTTTTTATTCTATTTTTTAGTTATTCATGTTTATCTTTATATCAATTTTTGTTGCTATTTTTTGTTGTTGTTTATTCATATTAATTTGTAATTATTTATTCATATCTTTATATATATATATATATATATATATATACTACATATATACTCTCAATATCTATATATTATATATATATTATTGAAGCAGCGTTACTATTCAAAGATGACTTACGAGAATGGTCATCAATCACATTGGTCACTGTCCCCATTGGGCTCTTGGTCTAAATTCCAGATTAACCTACTTGTATGTTTTTTGACGTGTGGGGGGAAAAAAAAGAACCCGGAGGAAACTCACACAAACATGAGGAGAACAGAGAACATACAGACTCCTTGCAGATGTTGTCTTGTTGGTTTTGAACCAGACGCATGTTGTAACACTGACGCACACCCCCCCCCCCCCCCCCGACCTGTTGTTCTAGGCTACCCACACATGTTACCGTGCTGACTGTGAGATGATATATTGAATACCAATGTCCATCCATTGAACCAGGTGTCTTCATGTGCTACACTTGAGCCTGCTGCAAGTGTGCTACCCACTGAGTACCATTGCAGCCTGTTGTGTAGACCACTGAGCCACTGTGCTCACCACTCAGCCATCGTGCTGCACTATGCTAACCACTGGGCCTCCATGCTTTTAACTGTGATAGCACTGGAGCACCATTGTACCCTGTGATGAAACACTGAGCCACGGCTTACTGCTGCACTGTGCTAACACACTGAGATCATGCTGCACGGTGAAATAACCACTGAGCCACTGTGTACCACTCAGCCATCGTGCTGCCCTATGCTAACCACTGACGCTCACACCGTGCTGCACTGTTGATAGCCCTGAGCACCCATGCTAACATGTGATACACTGAGGACAGTGTGCATTGTTTTAAACCCACTTGAGCCACTGTGCTGCCACCAATGTTTTTAAACCTATGAGTCACCATGCTGTACTGTTGCTATCACTGAATCACCATCTTGACTGTGCTAACCTCTAAATGGGAAAAAAAAAGAAAAAATGAACCCGGGCACGTGGAGGTATAAGTAAAAAGAGCTCTGGCTAAAAGGACTTTTTCTAATTTTAAAAGAAAATTTTTTTATACTTAAAGTGCCCGGGGGGGCCCCCACGTGGTGAGCCCGCCTGGGAAGAGTAAATTGACCGAGGACAAAATTAAAAAACATAGGAACTTAAAATACACCCCCCTTTTAGCGTTTCGCGCGTTTAACCGCGCTTCTCAGAATTAAGTCATGCTACTCGCAAAAATTAAAATAACCCTACCTCCCCACCCCCTCCTCTTTTATAAGATATATACTCCGCTTATAATATACCAACTACATTAAAAAAAAGTGCTAACCACTGAATCACCATGCTGTACTGTGATAACCACTGTGCCACCGTTCTTCACTATAGTAACCACTGAGCCAACATAAGATCATGGCAATTGATATTGGTTAAATTAAACATTGTATGGCTGTGTTCACACACTGTTTTTTTTACACTTATAGAGATTGACCTCTGGTCTCGATAGTCAATTGGGGGCTCCCCCCTTAAATTCACATTATGCCTTTTGTCTGTTTTTGGATTAGGGGGGGAGGAGAGTTGAGAACCCTCGAAACCCATGTAAAGAAGGGGAGAAGATACAAAGTTTTGCAAGTGTTGATTCTTGTGGTTCCAGTTTGAACCACTAACTGGTAATGGGAGCTTTTCTGTTAAATGGCACCTGAAGAGAAGCCAAATGACACACCTTTGGCCTTCATTGGGTGATTGGGGTACATGGATAGGCTAACTGATAGCTTTCCTAATGAATATCACCTGAAGAGAGGCTGAAGTGACATACCCTTGACCCCAGTTGGGTAATAGGGGTCTATGGATACCTTTACTGGTGAATACTACAGCATTGGCCAAAAGTTTTGAGAATGACACAAATCTTATATTTTCACCTGATCTGTTGCCCTCTGGTTTTTCTGTGTGTTTGTCAGATGTTTTTATCACATACAGAAATACAAGTGCAATCAGATTATGAGTAACAAAAGCTTTTATTGACAGTTAGAATGAGTTAATGCAGCAAGTCAATATTTGCAGTGTTGACCCTTCTTCTTCAGGACCTCTGCAATTCTCCCTGGCATGCTCTCAATCACCTCTGGACCAAATCCTGACTGATAGCCGTCCATTCTTGCACAATCAGTGCTTGCATTTTGTCACAATTTGTTGGTTTTTGTTTGTCCACCCGTCTCTTGATGACTGACCACAAGTTCACAATAGGATTAAGATCTGGGGAGTTTCCAGGCCATGGAGCCAAAATCTCTGTTTTGTTCCCTGAGCCATTTAGTTATCACCTTTGCTTTATGGCAAGGTGCTCCATCATGCTGGAAAAAGCATTGTTGATCACCAAACTGCTCTTGGACGGTTGGGAGAAGTTGCTCATGGAGGACATTCTGGTACCATTCTTTATTCATGATGTGTTTTTAGCAAGACTGTTAGAGAGCCGATTCCCTTGGATGAGAAGCAACCCCACACATGAATGGTTTCTGGATGCTTTACAGTTGGCATGAGACAAACTGGTGGTATCGCTCACCTTGTCCTTCTCCGAACAAGCTGTTTTCCAGATGTTTCCAAACATTCGGAAAGGGGATTCATCAGAGAAAATGACTTTACCCCAGTCCTCAGCAGTCCACTCCCTGTACCTTTGGCAGAATATCAGTCTGTCCCTGATGTTTTTTCTGGAGAGGTGGCTTCTTTGCTGCCCTCCTTGACACCAGGCCTTTCTCCATGAGTCTCCGCCTCACAGTGCGTGCAGATGCACTCACACCTGCCTGCTGCCATTCCTGAGCAAGCTCTGCACTGCCGGTAGCCCGATTCTGAAGCTGAAATACTTAAGAGACGGTCCTGGCGCTTGCTGGTCTTTCTTGGGCCCCTGGAGCCTTTTTGGCAACAATGGAACCTCTCTCCTGAATTCCTTGATGATGCGATAGATTGTTGACTGAGGTGCAATCTTTCTAGCTGCGATACTCTTCCCTGTGTTAGGCCAGTTTTGTGCAGTGCAATGATGACTGCACGTGTTTCTTTAGAGATAACCATGTGTTAACAGAAGAGAAACAATGATGCCAAGCACCAGCCTCCTTTTAAAGTGTCCAGTGGTGTGATTCTTACTTAATCATACAGATTGATCTCCAGCCCTGTCCTCATCAACACCCACACCTGTGTTAATGGAGCAATCACTGAAACGATGTTAGCTGGTCCTTTTAAGGCAGGCCTGCAATGAAGTGCAAATGTGTATTGGGGGAAAAAGTTCATTTTCTAGGCAACTATTGACTTTGCAATTAATTGCTGTTAAGCCGATCACTCTTTATAACATTCTGGAGTATATGCAAATTGCCATTATAAAACCTGATGCAGTAGACTTTGTAAAAATTAACATTTGTATCATTCTCAAAACTTTTGGCCATGACTGTACCTGAAGAGATGGATAACAGCCCCGATCAATTCAAATAATTTAGAAAACTACTGAGTGTGAACAGACCAAACAAGCCGCATCAAATTGCATGAAGTATCTAGAGAGAGCGCTCTCCCTCTCCTTAGAGGACGTGTACATAAGAATCATTTAATTGATTCCTATGTAAAACCTCGTTGTAGTTCACACACGACGAGGTTCTTACACGCTTCTTTGGAAAAAAAGTGTCATGTCAATTCTTGAAGCGTGTTTTCGCCGCGGTTTTTGTTCTAGCTATTAATTTGTATGGGTGAAAACCTCATCGAAAACCTGATCCAAAACATTGCAGAGAAACACCTCTAAGGCCTCGTTCACACGGCGGCTTTGGCCGCGGTTCCCACGGCCCAAACCGCATCCTGACCTCACCGCAAACTCGCGTCTCCCGACGTGGGTTTGCGGCACGGGCGCTGGGCGTGGTCGCGCTGTGGTTTGGGGCGCGGCTTGCGGCGAGGGTTTGACCCATGCAAATTAATAGGCAGGGGGAAAACCGCGCCGCCAGCCGCGCACCAACCGTGTCAACACCACGCGGCCGTCGCGCTTAGGACTCCCTGTCAAGAACTGACAGGAGAGTTCTCAAACCTCCGCGGCAACGCCGCGGAACCAAAGCCGCGGCCAAACCTGTGGCGTGTGAACAGTAATGCGGTTTCCCATAGGAAACCATGTTACTAAACTGGGCGCGATTTGGACGAGGTTTTGGCCGCGGAAACCGCGTCGAAACCCGCAGCCAAACCCGTCGTGTGAACATGCCCTTAAACCTCTTCTTAAAGGGTTTTGCCACGAAGTAAAATTGACGTGGGAAACTTGCAAACTAAATAATAAACATTTTCACCATTCATCATTATTAAAAATTCTGCACCATTTTTGTTTTAGCTGCTCCTTTAGTGATCCATTGTTTACAGCTCGTCTCCAGGGGATACGACCAGGGCTGAGAGCTCCTCAGTCCTGGTCGCACATGCTCAGACATCACCTCTCCTCTCAGGCAGCTACTGAGTGTTCAAACCCCAGGTGCTGTCATTCTACTCCTGTCCTCTGTACTCCTTAGTAATCACACACACTCACTGCTGAGCGAGTGTTCAACCCCAGGTGCTGTCATTCTACTCCCGTCCTCTGTCCTCCTTAGTAATCACACACACTCACTGCTGAGCTAGTGTTCAACCCCAGGTGCTGTCATTCTACTCCCGTCCTCTGTACTCCTTAGTAATCACACACACTCACTGCTGAGCGAGTGTCCAACCCCAGGTGCTGTCATTCTACTCCCGTCCTCTGTTCTCCTTAGTAATCACACACACTCACTGCTGAGCGAGTGTTCAACCCCTGGGGATGTCATTCTACTCCCGTCCTCTGTCCTCCTTAGTAATCACACACACTCACTGCTGAGCGAGTGTTCAACCCCAGGTGATGTCATTCTACTCCCGTCCTCTGTCCTCCTTAGTAATCACACACACTCACTGCTGAGAGAGTTTTTACCCCAGGTGCTGTCATTCTACTCCCGTCCTCTGTCCTCCTTAGTAATCACACACACTCACTGCTGAGCGAGTGTCCAACCCCAGGTGCTGTCATTCTACTCCCGTCCTCTGTGCTCCTTAGTAATCACACACACTCACTGCTGAGCGAGTGTTCAACCCCAGGTGCTGTCATTCTACTCCCGTCCTCTGTCCTCCTTAGTAATCACACACACTCACTGCTGAGCGAGTGTTCAACCCCAGGTGCTGTCATTCTACTCCCGTCCTCTGTCCTCCTTAGTAATTAGTCAAACAGTGCAAATAAATAAAAAAGAAACCTCAATCAGGTCTGTGCATTGATAAAGAGAAAAAAAAATTCCACAAGTTTGGTTCCTGTATGGGTTTGAACCTAGGACCCTTGTGCTGTGAGGTAAAAGCTTTACCTCTGAGCTACTCACAGCTCTATACATAAACAGACCTTTCTTTGACTAGAGAGAGGAAAGTCCTGGTGATGTCATCCTGCTGGGTCACATTATATGCAAATCAAATGAATCGCATACGCCCCCTTCTGAGCACACGGAGCTGAAGAGCTGGATACAGGAGGCAGGAAATGAGATCGTGGCAAAACCCCTTTAAGAAGCGTGTTTCAGGCGAGGTTTTGATGTGGTTTTGGGCGAGGAAATGCTCCGAAAACCTCGTCCAAATAAGCCGTGTGAACATACCCTAAGATGTTGATTGCAGTTCAATAGAGTGAGGTTAGATTTTGCTGGTTTGGTCTCATGTTTGCAGACATGGGATGCTCGAGGAGACACATTTCAGTCCCCCCTTTCTTTGCCGTCAGCACAGGAGGAACCTGCTATTCAAGCTGTCGCTGTCCTCAGCCGTCCATCTGTGCAGCTGTCACTCCGCTGTCTCTCGCTGGAGGTACAGGGCTCGGTGCTGCCTAATTGTCACAAGTGTTACTATGCACTCGCCATAGCACTTGGAGGGTACATAGACATAGGAGGGTTTTTATTTGGCGGGACAAGATGGACTTTCTAATGGTGTCATTCACCACATCATAGAATATACTGGAAAACCGCAAAAAAATTCTAAGTGGGGCAAAATGTGAAAAAAACGTACTTGCGCCACGTTTGCAGATGTTTTATTTTTACGCCGTTCAATCTTTGGTATAAATGATATATTATCTGTATTCTACAGGTTGATACTAATCCGCCAATACCCAACATATACAGTTTCCGTAATGTTTTGGTGGTGTAAAAAAATTCCAAACATTTTCTATTTTTGAACT
Organism: Phyllomedusa bahiana; assembly: GCA_025379985.1. NCBI lineage: Eukaryota > Metazoa > Chordata > Amphibia > Anura > Hylidae > Phyllomedusa > Phyllomedusa bahiana. The sequence continues at coordinate 14,382 of JAODAL010010852.1, forward strand.
ATGTGGCGCCATGTTTTTGTGACCAGTAACTTTTTAGTACTAACACCTACGGACGTCAGTGAGGGGGGCATTTTTTTGCGGGATGAAGTGCACTTTTTATTGCTACCAGTTTGGAATACATGGGACTTTTTTTATTTAAATTTACTTCAATTTTTTTAGGGGACGTGAAATGACCCAAAAAACCCGCAATTTTTGCGTTTGGATTTTTTTTTTTTCTTCAACAGTGTTTAGTGTATGGGATAAATGATGTTAGATTTTAATAGAGCAGTGTTTTTCGGACGCAGTGATACCAAATATGGGGAACTTTTTTTATTTATTTATTTTATTTGTTAAATGGTGAAAGAATGGTGATTTGAACTTTATATATTTTTTATTTTTTTACACTTAATTTTTAAAAAATTACTTTCACTTTGACTCCCCCTAGGGCGCTTCATCACTAGGGAGTGCGATCATTTATACAGCCTAATGCAACGTATAGACAATGTAGTAGGGTGTACCAATATGGCGGTTCCCAACTTCCTGCCTGGAGCCATGTTAACCGATCGGGACACAACGTTTTCACCGCTGATGCACCGATCGCAGTGAGGAATAATTTAGATCAGGGCTGTGGAGTCGGAGTCGGTGCCTATTTTGCAGGAGTCGGAGTCGTCATAAAAGGGACCGACTCTGACTACCAAAATATATAATTAGTTGGTCCAGTTAGTTCGATGCAAAGAGCAAGAGGAATTGTGTCCGGCCAGTGCTGCTGCTCCCATATCTTCAGCCTCATCACATGAGGAGTGTAATTGATGACATGGAGCAGGCAAAGCGCTGCCCCAGGGGAAAAGATCCCGCCCCCAGGGCAAACAGATTTCAGCTAAATTTTTCACCTGCTTTCAAAGAAGTAGAAGATCAACCATTCATCAGACCTGACTGTGGCTGAGGCAATTCCTTTATACCCTGACATTGTTAGAGATGTTGTCCCTGTGGTCACCGCTTTCCCCCAACCCAAGTTAGTGTAGAGAGGCCGTTCTCTAGCCTGGAAATAATGAGATCAGATGTGAGGTCATGTATGCAGGATCTGATGGAGGCAATACTATTTCTCAGAACAAATTCAGAGACTCCACAAATGTTCCTGTAGTGTTTTTTGTGTTCTAAAGTCATATCCAATAAATATATTTTACACTGACAAGCAAAAGGGTAACAAAGTACCGATCTTATACATAAATGTGACTTGCAAGTATTTAGCATCTGCTTAGTTCTGCAGATTCTTTCCTGTAACTGCATTGTTACTCTTTTGCTCCTAAAAAATCAAAATGTTAATTTTTATTATTTTGTTAGTATTTGAGAAATCCACCTTTTGGTTTTCAATACGGCCTGAATCCTTCTGAGCTCTGGATCAGATTCAAGCACATCTTGATTAAAATCTGATCCCAGGTCTCTTCTACACATTCCCAATGTTGGTGCAGACTGGGCTTGGATACAAATACGGCTTTTTCTTCAACTCTACCCACAAGTGTTCAAAAGATCACAACATTGTTACCCTTTTGCTTGTCAGTGTCTGTTCTACCTAAATAGCTTGATTATTGTATCATAAGGTGATAAACAGCTGGATGTTACCATTTTACTACATTAAAGTCATCACTTAAACATGCGCCGTGTATGAGGGAGTCGGGAGTCGGAGGTGTGGGAAATTGAGGGGTCGGAGTCGGGGCTTTGGCTTGCGCACTCCACAGCCCTGATTTAGACGCCACAGCCATCTTTGCTGCAGCACCAAAGTGCACACAAGTTGCTATTGTAACCTGCAGACCACATGTTATCTGATTAGCTGACAGAGCAGAGAGCAGGGAGTGAGGTCACCCTCAGGGACAGAATAGTAGAACTGAGCTCAGGAGAAAATGCCATTAATTCTAACAAGATTAGCATCTGTCTAAGATAAGAACACTGTATTCAGTGCTCACAGCACCTGTAGCTTTTGTTCAATAAAGATTAGTTGTCCTTTACTAATCAGGGTAACAGCTCAGCTAGTTACAGAGAAGTTGAATATGCTAATCACCTCTATAAAAGCACACACAGCCTGAGGAGACAGAGTAAGTTGAAACTGCTCCATTCTCTGCTGTTACCGGCAAGTGTCATCTGCAATTAGCAGCCGGAACCCGCCTCCTACTGTATTACTGAGTTATACCACTACACAGAACCTCACCAGCACCAGGCTGGAGCAGTACATCCTGTGAGGGGTCAATCCACAGTTTGCATTGATTTGCTAACGCACAGATCAATTTTAATGGAGAATGGTTTCCCGCAGAGACAAGTTTCCTCCGACGCGCGTCATCATCCACTTAGAGCATCCTGAGCGCGTCGCCTGCTCTTCAGTGTCCATCAATAACGATTTCACACCTCTACCGTCCTGATTAACCGCACATTGGGAATTGCATCAATACAGGCAAAAGATGCCCGAACGAGCTGGAATATCCTTCAATGTATTTGAGGTCATAAATGAGTCCGATGTAACATTACATTTAACCCAAGGATCAAGGAAAAACAAGACCTTAAGCATTGTATATGGAACTACAGGGGGAGGAATGCATGGGGTCTTACCATTTACAAGGAAATATACCGGGCCTTATGTATGGAAACTAGCTAGCAGTAAGACTTTCTTTGTTGCCCACAGCAACCAATCAGAGCTTATAGCAACCAATCAGAGCTCATAGCAACCAATCAGAGCTCATAGCAACCAATCAGAGCCCATAGCAACCAATCAGAGCTCATAGCAACCAATCAGAGCTCATAGCAACCAATCAGAGCTCATAGCGACCAATCAGAGCTCATAGCAACCAATCAGAGCCCATAGCAACCAATCAGAGCTCATAGCAACCAATCAGAGCTCATAGCAACCAATCAGAGCCCATAGCGACCAATCAGAGCCCACAGCAACCAATCAGAGCTCATAGCAACCAATCAGAGCCCATAGCGACCAATCAGAGCTCATAGCAACCAATCAGAGCCCATAGCAACCAATCAGAGCTCATAGCAACCAATCAGAGCCCATAGCGACCAATCAGAGCCCATAGCAACAAATCAGAGCTCATAGCAACCAATCAGAGCTCATAGCAACCAATCAGAGCCCATAGCGACCAATCAGAGCTCATAGCAACCAATCAGAGCCCATAGCGACCAATCAGAGCCCATAGCAACCAATCAGAGCCCATAGCAACCAATCAGAGCTCATAGCAACCAATCAGAGCCCATAGCGACCAATCAGAGCTCATAGCGACCAATCAGAGCTCATAGCGACCAATCACAGCACATAGCGACCAATCAGAGCTCATAGCAACCAACCAGGGCTCATAGCGACCAACCAGAGCTCCTAGCGACCAATCAAAGCTCATAGCAACCAATCAGTGCTCATAGCAACCAATCAGAGCCCATAGCAACCAATCAGAGCCCATAGCGACCATTCAGAGCTTAGCTTTCATTCTCCCAGAGCACGATATGAAATTTAAGCTAAGCTTGCTATGGGCTCTGATTGGTTGATATGGTCTTTGATTGGTTTCTATGGGTTCTGATTGGTTACTATGAGCTCTGATTGGTTGCTATGGGCTCTGATTTGTTGCTATGGGCTCTGATTGGTCGCTATGAGGTCTGATTGGTCCCTATGAGCTCTGATTGGTTACTATGAGCTCTGATTGGTTGCTATGGACTCTGATTGGTTGCTATGGGCTCTGATTGGTCGCTATGAGGTCTGATTGGTTGCTATGAGGTCTGATTGGTTACTATGGGCTCTGATTGGTTGCTATGAGCTCTGATTGGTTGCTATGGGCAACAAAGACAGTCTTCCTTTTGGCCAATTTTCGTACATAAGGCCCACTGTCTCCTGCTGCTTTCTTGTTGCTCTAGTTTTTTGTTTTTTTTTTCATATTTGTTAGTCAAGCATTTAAAATGGGACAACAGCACAAAGAGCTCCTCATCCCCGGTCATTCCACATTTGTTTAGCCTGATAAATAAAAGTGTCAAATTAGATGCTTCACCGAATTGTGCCGTCGTCCCATTTTAAATGCTTGACTAACAAATATGAAAAAAAAAAAAACTAGAGCAACAAGAAAGCAACAGGAGACAGTGGGCCTTATGTACGAAAATTGGCAAACAGTAAGACTGTCTTTGTTGCCCATAGCAACCAATCAGCGCCCATAACGACCAATCAGAGCCCAAAGCAACCAATCAGAGCCCATAGCAACCAATCAGAGCTCAGAGTTCTGATTGGTTGCCATGTGCTCTGATTGGTTGCTATCAGCTCTCATTGGTTGCTATGGGCAACAAAGAAAGTCTTAGACCTAGACAGCTTTCATACATGTGGCCCTTTGTGTGCGTAGTTTTTGGTGAGATTTATCTATCTACACAGAATAGGTAGCTATATACATATATAATCACTATCCCTCTCTCTTTATATATATACCGTATATATATGCATGTACATCCATAGGTGTATTTGCAGGGTTTACTTCGGGCCGTGATTGCACTGCAATATGTCCAACCAACGCCCCGCAATACGGTAAAATCATAGCACTCATTGATGTACTGAGCGCCTGGAGAACGTCACTTCTTTTTGGCGCTTACGTGCCAGGGAAAGCGAAAGTGAATCGGGACTAGAGCACTATGGGAGTGCGCCCCGTAAAAACGCTGCGCGAACATAGCCTGAGGGTTCACAAGCCGCGTGTTTAGAAGAATGCACTGGTCACTTTCATTAGGGAAGACGGCAGGTAATTATAATCGTCTTTGAGAACTATGGTTACTGTAATTACAGCACTTATTTCGGGGCGCATTGCAGCGCAATTACACCCCGAAACACGATCAAACCGGTCTGTAGCTATAGCAACCAGTGCTTGCCTATCAGGAGAGATTGAACAGGTCTGTAGCTATAGCAACCAGTGCTAGCAGCCTATCAGGAGAGATCAAACAGGTCTGTAGCTATAACAACCAGTGCTAGCAGCCTATCAGGAGAGATAGAACAGGTCTGTAGCTATAGCAACCAGTGCTGGCAGCCTATCAGGAGAGATTGAACAGGTATGTAGCTATAGCAACCAGTGCTGGCAGCCTATCAGGAGAGATTGAACAGGTCTGTAGCTATAGCAACCAGTGCTGGCAGCCTATCAGGAGAGATAGAACAGGTCTGTAGCTATAGCAACCAGTGCTAGCAGCCTATCAGGAGAGATAGAACAGGTCTGTAGCTATAGCAACCAGTGCTGGCACCATATCAGGAGAGATTGAACAGGTCTGTAGCTATAGCTACCAGTGCTGGCAGCCTATCAGGAGAGATAGAACAGGTCTGTAGCTATAGCAACCAGTGCTGGCAGCCTATCATGAGAGAACAAACAGGTCTGTAGCTATAGTAACCATTGCTGGCAGCCTATCAGGAGAGATAGAACAGGTCTGTAGCTATAGCAACCAGCGCTGGCAACCTATCAGAAGAGATCAAGCAGGTCTGTAGCTATAGCGACTTGAGGAGCTGATGCAGCCCATACAAGAGGGGATATCTAGGAATAGGTAGGACACTGGTAATGGACACATATTACAAAGTGACTTGTTTTTACAAGATCTTTAACATAAAAAGCCGCGATCCCTGTAGTGAGACGACCCCTTTAATGTACTGAACCAGATTTGGATAAAACCTGTGTCGCGGTGCAGGTTTCCTTGCCGGATGTGGCCAGGTGGAGCAGCAGAGGGTTTGGATCCAGCAGTGTCTCTCTCGCTGGTCAGGATCGCGCAGCAGCTGTAGGTGATGCGCATCGCGATCGCTGACGCAGTTCGGAGCCGGGTCAGGAGTTCACACGCGGCTGCACATCCGCCCGTCTGCCGGCAGGGGGGGGTGACGCACGGCGCGGACAGGAACAGGGCTCTGTCTGTCATATGACATCATTTTAACGGTGCAAGAAGCCGGTGACGCCATGCAGGAGGGGGAGGACTGCGCGGAGCTGAGGCCGGCGTGCGCTGAGAGCCCATCCTCATCACATACTGCTGCCACCATGAGCAGCCATAGGGAGACGCTGCTGAAACCAAATCTTCTCCTGCTCCACCTGCTCCAGTCCACCGGTGCCCAGAAGGAGACCTTCACCATGAAAGAGGTCTTCTACCATCTGGGTCAGTACATTAAGGCCAAGAAGTTGTATGAACAGAAGCAGCGGCACATTGTCCACTGCGCTAATGATCCTCTAGGAGAACTATTTGGGGTCCAGAACTTCTCGGTCAAGGAACCCAGGAGGCTTTATGCCATGATTTCCAAAAATCTGGTGACGGCAGAAGCTGAGGAGCCACCAGAGAAGAAGGCACCGTCTTCATCCGAATCTGGAGAAGATTCTGCAAATGGTCCAATATCGGAGCAAGAGAGGAAGAGACAGAGGTCAGAGCAGATCTCGTTGACCTTTGATGAGAGCCTTTCGTGTTGGCTGATCAGCGGCTTATGCTGCGATGGACTCGGCGGTGATTCTACAGGTGACTCTTCCGATGCAGGCCAAGAGGTCCCCAATGTAAGCGATTGGTCAGAGACGGATTCTGATCAGTTTAGCGTTGAGTTTGAGGTCGACTCTGTAGATTCTGAGGATTGTAGCCCAAGTGGAGATGAGGGAAGCCAAACCGAGGATGACCTAGATGATGGAGCCACTGTGGACCAAGATGGAGATGAGGAAAGCCAAGCCAATGATGACCTAGATGATGAGGTCACTATGGACCAAGCTGGAGATGAGGAAAGCCAAATCGGTGTTGACCTAGTTGATGGAGCCACTGTGGACCAAGCTGGAGATGAGGAAAGCCAAACCAATGATGACCTAATTGATGGGGCCACTATAGACCAAGCTGGAGATAAGAAAAGCCAAACTAATGATGACTTAATTAATGTGGCCACTATGGACCAAGCTGGAGATAAGGAAAGCCAAAACAGTGATGACCTAACTGATGGGGCCACTATGGACCAAGCTGGAGATAAGGAAAGCCAAACCAATGATGACCTAATTGATGGGGCCACTATGGACCAAGCTGGAGATAAGAAAAGCCAAACTGGTGATGACCTAGTTGATGGGGCCGCTATAGACCAAGCTGGAGATAAGGAAAGCCAAAACAGTGATGACCTAACTGATGTGGCCACTATGGACCAAGCTGGTGATAAGGAAAGCCAAACCAATGATGACCTAACTGATGGGGCCACTATGGACCAAGCTGGAGATAAGGAAAGCCAAACCAATGATGACCTAACTGATGGGGCCACTATAGACCAAGCTGGAGATAAGGAAAGCCAAACCAGTGATGACCTAGTTGTTGGGGCCACTATTTACCAAGCTGGAGATGTTTTGCATGAGGATCCTGAAATTTCTGAAGCTGATGACTGGAGATGTTCACGGTGTAATGAGATGAATCCTCCTAATACCAAAAATTGTAAAAGATCTCTTCATCAAGATCAAACCGAGAGAACAGATCCCATGAAAAGAAAAGAGATGGAGAATTCCAAAGAAGATGAAGGCCTTGATGTCCCAGATGGCAAAAAAACAAAGTTGACAACCTTGCAAGATCCAGAGGTCCCAAAAAAAGATGAGGGAATACAAAACTGTGAATTCCAGGAAACGGAGGACTTCCCTCAGCCCTGCACATCTGGAAGCATCGCATCTCGTAGACGTGAGGAGCAGAAAGAACGCGAGCAAGCTGATGAGAAGAGCTCAGGACAGAGCCTTCCACCTTCCAGTGCTGAACCTTGTGCTATCTGTCTGACCAGGCCAAAGAACGGATGCATTGTCCACGGCAGATCAGGGCATCTCATGGCGTGTTTTACCTGTGCGACCAAGCTGAAGAAGAGGAACACGCCTTGCCCTGTGTGCCGGGAGCCGATCCAGAAGATCGTATTGACCTATTTCAGCTAAAAGTCAGGGCCGCTTGATGGACAGGTCAAGGAGATACATGGAATGAAAGGTCGGGAAGGGACTCTCAAGATAGAAATTATTTTTGGGTTCACATTTGTGTAGGACATTCGGTTGGGAATCTCCATCGCAGATTCCGGCAAAAATTGTGGAAAAAATAGCGTTGTGCTGTGCTATTTTTTCACGCAGAATGATGGGCACCGTAACAACACTGGGGTCCGTCAAGTGCCACCCATGGATCTGGTGCCACCTCAGCGATGGAAGCCCCAAACAGAACCTCCAACACAGATGGACAAATCTTAGACCATGTAAATGGTAGGGATGGGACTCTCACAATAGAAATTATTTTTGGGTTCACATTTGTGGGGGAGGTTCGGTTGGAAATCTACATAGCAGATTTTGGCAAAAATTATGGAAAAAATAGTGCGGCGTGCTGTGCTATTTTTTCACGTAAAATGATGGGCAGCGTAACAACACTGGGGTCCGTCAAGTGCCACCCACGGATCTAGTGCCACCTCAGCGATGGAAACTCCAAACAGAACCTCCAACACAGATGGACAAGTCTGATTGATGGACAGGTCATGACAATACACAGAATGAAAGAATGAGGATTTCCTTAGATCATATAAATGGTTGGGACGGGACTCTCACAATAGAAATGATTTTTGGGTTCACATTTGTGTAGGACGTTCGGTTGGGAACCTCCGGCAAAAAAATTGTGGAAAAAATAGTGCGGCGTGCTGTCCTATTTTTTCACGTAAAATGATGGGCACAATAACAACACTGGGGTCCGTCAAGTGCCACCCACGGATCTGGTGCCACCTCAGCGATGGAAGCTCCGAACAGAACCTCCAACACAAATGGACAAGTCTGATTGATGGACAGGTCATGACAATACATGGAATGAAAGAACAGGTATTTCCTTAGACCAGATAAATGGTAGGGACGGGACTCTCACAATAGAAATGATTTTTGGGTTCACATTTGTGGGGGAGGTTCGGTTGGGAACCTCCATCGCAGATTTTGGCAAAAATTGTGTAAAAAATAGCGTGGCGTGCTGTGCTATTTTTTCACTTGAAAGGATTGGTACTGTGACTACAATGGGGTCCGTCAAGTGCCACCCATCTCCTACATGTAACGGATCTGGTGCCACCTCTGTCATGGAAGCTCTGAACAGAACCTCCAAAAATTAGTGCAGCATGCTGTGCTATTTTTTCACGTAGAATGATGGGCACAGTAACTACACTGGGGTTTGTCAAGTGCCACCCACGGATCTGGTGCCACCTCAGCGATGGAAGCCCCAAACAGAACCTCCAAAACAGATGGACAAATCCAGTTGATGGACGGGTCATGACAATACATGGAATGTAAGAACGAGGATTTCCTTAGACCATATAAATGGTAGGGACGGGACTCTCACAATAGAAATAATTTTTGGGTTCACATTTGTGGGGGAGGTTCGGTTGGGAACCTCCATCGCAGATTTTGGCAAAAATTGTGGAAAAAATAGCATAGCTATTTTTTAAGTGAAATAATGGGCACCGTGACTACAATGGGGTCCGTCAAGTGCCACCCATGTCCTACATGAAACAGATCTGGTGCCACCGCTGCCATGGAAACTCCGAACAGAACCTCCAACACAGATGGACAAGTCTGATTGATGGACGGGTCATGACAATACACGGAATAAAAGAACAGGGATTTCCTTAGACCATGTAAATGGTCGGGAAGGGACTCTCACAATAGAAATTATTTTTGGGTTCACATTTGTGGGGGATTTCAATTAATCTTGCAATATCCAGGGACCATAATTGGCAGAATAAAATGAATAAAAAAACCTCATTATTTGCTCCATCCTTTTCAAAAATAGACAGATACCCGCAGACTTGGAATAAGGCTTTTTAGCCGAAACGCGTCGGTTCCTTTTCCTTTGTACTGCTCTTCAGCTGCGGGTATCTGTCTATTTTTTAAAAGGATGGAGCAAATAATGAGTTTTTTTACTCATTTCATTCTGCCCATAATGCCCCCTGAGTGCCGGATATTGCAAGATTTGTTGAAATCTTATGGATGGACGGAGCAACCAGACTTCTGTGCACCATAACAAGTCTGGGGACGCCACTGACTCTTGAGGATTAGCGATGAGCTGATTTTACTTGGTTGCCACATTTGTGGGGGACGTTCGGTTGGGAACCTACATCGCAGATTCTGGCAAAAATTAAAAAAAAATAGTGCGGCGTGCTGTGCTATTTTTTCACGCAGAATGATGGGCAGCGTAACAACACTGGGGTCCGTCAAGTGCCACCCACGGATCTAGTGCCACCTCAGCGATGGAAGCTCCAAACAGAACCTCCAACAAAGATGGACAAGTCTGATTGATGGACGGGTCATGAAAATACACGGAATAAAAGAACAGGGATTTCCTTAGACCAGGGGTGTCAAACTGCGGCCCTCCAGCTGTTGGGAAACTACAACTCCCACCATGCCCACTGTTATAGATTATACAAATTCATGATGGGAGTTGTAGTTTCCCAACAGCTGGAGGGCCGCAGTTTGACACCCCTGCCCTAGACCATATAAAAGGTAGGGATGGGACACTCAAAAAATAAATTATTTTTGGGCTCACATTTGTGGGGGAGGTTCAGTTGGGAACCTATGTAGTGGAATTGTGGCACCGTGACTACAATGGGTGGGTGTTGGAGGAATTTTGAGGCAAAGTAAAAAAAAAAAAAATCCAGCGCTCGCATCAAATCGGCCGTGGATGTGAATGAGGACGGTGGAACTTGCCGCTGTCTTCTCTATTCACTTCTATGGAAGCTTCCGAACATAGCCCAGTGCACAGTCAGCTATATTCGGAACTCCCATAGAAGTGAATGAGGAGGACGGACGCATGGCCGGCTCGCTGCGAGTGGCCAGGGCTGGGGATTTTACTTTAAGTGCTGTCCAGGTCCGATAAGATTCGGTGCCACCTCTCAGATGGGAGCTGTGAACAGAACCTCCAACACATATGTGAGCTGGGCCTTATCTGTGTAAATCTACAGCACTAGGAATTTAGCTAAGCCCTCAGTGCCAAATACCACAGGACCCTATTAGAGATCTTGTGGAGTCCAGGGTTTGATGTAGGTCTCCCTTGTGTCACCAGAACCGCTCTGACCCATCAAAGCCTGAGCTGTGGTTTTGGTGACACAAGGGAGACCTACATCAGAGCAGCAATTTAAAGGGGTGATCCTACCTAGCGTATCGCTAGGATAGGCCATCAAAGTCTTATAGGTACCAGTCCCACTTCTGGGCCCTGCACCTTTCTTGGGAATGGTCCACTAAAATGTATGGCTCAGAATGGAGAGACGGTCATGCCTGTATACGAGTCTCCATTCTGTCCTATAGGAGTTCCCAGTACAGGGGAGCGTTGTGTTCCCTCTATTTTGTTCTATGGGAGTTCCCAGTACAGGGGAGCGCTGTGTTCTCTACATTCTGTTCTGTGGGAGTTCCCAGTACAGGGGAGTGCTGTGTTCTCCATTCTGTTTTATGGAAGTTCCCAGTACAGGGGAGCGCTGTGTTCTCTCCATTGTCCTCTATGGGAGTTCCCAGTACAGGGGAGCGCTGTGTTCTCTCCATTCTCCTCTATGGGAGTTCCCAGTACAGGGGAGCGCTGTGTTCTCCATTCTGTTCTATGGGAGTTCCCAGTATAGGGGAGAGGTTTGTTCTCCACTCTCCTCTATGGGAGTTCCCAGTACAGGGGAACACTGTGTTCTCCATTCTGTTCTATGGGAGTTCCCAGTACAGGGGAGCTTTATGTTTTCCATTCTGTTCTATGGAGAACACAGCGCTCCCCTGTACTGGGATCTCCCATACAACAACATGGAGAACACAGCGCTCCCCTGTACTGGGAACTCCCATAGAATAGAATGGAGAACACAGCGCTCCCCTGTACTGGGAACTCTCATAGAACAGAATGGAGAACACACAGCGCTCCCCTGTACTGGGATCTCCCATACAACAACATGGAGAACACAGCACTCCCCTGTACTGGGAACTCCCATAGAATAGAATGGAGAGAACACAGCGCTCCCCTGTACTGGGAACTCCCATAGAACAGAATGGAGAGAACACAGCGCTCCCCTGTACTGGGAACTCCCATAGAATAGAATGGAGAGAACACAGCGCTCCCCTGTACTGGGAACTCCCATAGAATAGAATGGAGAGAACACAGCGCTCCCCTGTACTGGGAACTCCCATAGAACAGAATGGAGAACACAGCGCTCCCCTGTACTGGGAACTCCCATAGAACAGAATGGAGAACACAGCACACCCCTGTACTAGGAAGTCCCATAGAACAGAATGGAGAACACAACGCTCCCCTGTACTGGGAACTCCCATAGAACAGAATGGAGAACACAGCGCTCCCCTGTACTGGGAACTCCCATAGAGCAGAATGGAGAACACAGCGCTCCCCTGTACTGGGAACTCCCATAGAGCAGAATGGAGAACACAGCGCGACCCTGTACTGGAAACTCCCATAGAACAGAATGGAGAACACAGCACTCCCCTGTACTGGGAACTCCCATTGAACAGAATGGAGAACACAGCTCCCTGTACTGGGAACTCCCATAGGACAGAGTGGAGAAACAAAGGGGCTCCCCTTATGGGGTTTCCCAAAGAACAAAGGGGAGAACAAAACCCTTTCCCCTGTACTGGGAACTCCCATAGCCCCAGAATGGAAAAACCCCCCCCAAAGGGGGCCCCCCTGTACGGGGAAATCCCCCAATAAAACCCAACATGGAGAACACATTTGCTCCCCTGTACGGGGAAAAACCCCTTAGAATAGAATGGAGAACCCCAGCGTTTCCCCGTACTGGGAACTCTCATAGCACAGAAGGGGAAAACCCCACAGCGCTCCACTGTACTGGGATCTCCCATAAAACCCTACATGGAAACACAGCACCCCCTGTACTGGGAACTCCCATAAAAATAAAGGGGAGAGAACCCGCGCTTCCCTGTACGGGAACCCCATAGAAAAAAAGGGGGAAAAGGGAACACAGCGCCCCCCCTGTACGGGGAGCTCCCATAGAACAGAATGGGGAAAACAAGCCCCCCTTTTCGGGGAAAAACCTCCCATAGAACAAAATGGAAAAACACAGCGTCCCCCTGTACGGGAAACCCTCCCATGGGAGCAAATGGAGAACACAGGGGCTCCCCTGTACGGGGAAAACTCCCTTTGGGAACAAAGGGAAAGAACAAAAAGCGTCCCCTGAAACTGGGAATTTCCCATTGAACAGAATGGAGAGTTGTGTGCAAGCGTGACCAGCTCTCCCTTCTAAACCATACATTTTAGAGGACTATTCCCAAAATAGGTGCGGGGCTCAGAATGGGGGGTTGTTCACAAGCAGGACAGACTCTCCATTCTGAGCTGAAACTTTTGGGAGCCCGTTCCTAGAGGTTGGACCTGAGACTTTGATGTCATATCCTATGAAGCCCTATCGCGCCCTTATGGTGGGGACCCCCCTTTAAAAAGCTTTTCCCCCACCTTTTAAATCTATAAAAGGGGACCACGCGCCATTTTGAATACTGCTGCATTATATGACAAAGGGTACTTTGGGCCCCCTTAGCCTCTAGGGCCCGGCAGCTGCCGCCACCTATATCCTCTATACTTCTGCCCCTGACCTACATAACATGAGGCGGGTGGTGTTACCGCCAGTTTTTGGCTTCTTCTTGACCCCTTTTTGAGCGTTTGCAGAGAGTTGTTAAAAGTTGGACATTTTTCTCGGGTAAAAAAATTTTTTTAAGCCCTTCAAAAAGGGAACTTTTTACCTTTTCCGGCTAAAAAACCCCTTTTTGTTTTCCCTGAGGATAAAATACCCCTCTGTCCCAAAACCCCTTAGATTCGCCCATAAAAAACCCCGGAAATTAGCCCTTTTTGGCTTTGGGCTTTCAGAGGGTCGCCCACAGGACCCGGTTGTTTGCCCACTTGGACTATATGGGGATTTTGTTTGTGAAAAGGAATTTTGTTTTTGACCCCTTTGCAGACATAGCGGGCCCATTTTCTCCCGCAAAACCCCCAGTTGATCCCCTAAACGAAATGTGTCCCAGCGCCATATAAAATCCTCAATATTTCGCTATTAAATACATTTAAAAACGCGTTTCATGCGATTGGAAAGACATCGCTGACGCGTTTCAAACGTCCGTAGCCCTATGGATACCTGAAACACGTCAGCGATGTCGTTTTCAAATCACAAAAACACGCGTTTTTAAAAATTTTAATGTAATAAAAAAAACGGGAAAAAAGGGACATCGCTTTTGCGTTTCAGGCCCCCATATCCCTAAAGAAACCAAAATCCCGTCGGGGAAAGTCTTTTCTTTTCCCATAAACACATGTTTTTGTATATAAATGTAGTAAAGAAATAGACAAAAACACTGTCGCTTTCGGGGGCCAAAATACCCCCTTTGGAGGGCCTGAAATCGTCACTAAATATCTTTTCTTTTACTTGACACATTTTTTATATATTTACATAAATATAAATATTTTATAAAGGAAAAAACCCAAAAGACATCGCTGACGTTTTTTCCAGGCTTCAAAACCCCTTGTAAAGGGCTCAAACTTTCCCAGTAAATGTTTTTTGGAATAAAAACAAAAACTTTTTTTTTTTTTTTAAAGGGCTATAAAAAAGAAATAAACAAAAGACATTCCCTGGCTTTTCAGGCATCCATACCCCTTTTTGGACCCCTTTGGAAATCCCTTTCCACAAATACCCTTTTCAATTAAATACAAATATTTATTTATATAATATATATTTAAAATTATATATATATATATAAAATATTTTATATAAAGGAAATAGCAAAAAAACACCCGCGCCCGGCTTTTTCGGGTTTCAAAAGCCCTGTGAAGGCTCGAAACGTGTCAGTAATGTCTTTTGAATCAAACAACACTTTTTTTTATTTTTAAAGGCTATAATAAAGAAACAGACAAAAGACATTGCTGTCGCGTTTCAGGCATACATAGCCCTTTGGACGCCTGAAATGCGTCACTAATATCTTTTCTATTACATGACACATATTTATATATATATATATATATATATATATATATATATATATAAAAATTTTAATATATAGGAAATAGACAAAAAGACATCGCGACGGGGGTTTAGGTTAAAAAACCCCTGTGAAGGCTCGAAACGTGTCAGTAATGTCTTTTGAATCAAACAACACTTTTTTTTTTTTTTTTTTAAAGGGGCTAAATAAAAAAATAGAAAAAAGACCCCCTGCCCGCTTTTTCAGGCATCCATAACCGTATAGATGCCTGAAACGTGTCAATGATGTGTTTTGTATCACATGACACACGTTTTTAAATATGTAAAATTTTAAAGAAATAGTTTAAAAGGGGGGGACATTGTTTTTCTGTTTCAGGCTTAAAAAACCCCTATGAGGTTTAAAACCCGCGTCAGTATTGTCTTTTGAATCAAACAATACTTTCTTTTATAAAATGGCTTTAATAAAGAAAATGGCATGCTGACGCGTTTTAGGCTTCCATACCCCTATGGATGCCTGAAACATGTCAGTGATGTCTTTTCTATCACATAACACGTTTTTAAATATATACATATAATAAAGAAATAGAGAAAAGTTTCTCGATGCTTTTTAAAGCCCCTTTTAAGGGCCTATGGATGCCTGAAACAACACATTTTTAAAAAAAGACTATAATAAAGAAATAGGCAAAAGACATCGCGTTTCGGGCACCCATAGGGCCATGGAAGCCTGAAACAGGACAGCGATGCCTTTTATCTATTTCTTTATTATAGCCTTTTTTTTTTAACTGTGTTGTTTCAGGCATCCATAGGCTGGTTGAAACGTGTCAGTGATGTTTTTTGTATCACATGACACATTATATGGATATAATAAAGAAACAGTAATACAGAAATAGCCCTATGGAGGCCTGAAATGCGTCAGTGATGTCTTTTGTATCACATAATACATTTTTTTAAAATGGCTATAATAAAGAAAGACAAAATACATACTGACGCGTTTAGGCCCTCCATAGCCTATAGATGTTTAAAAAACGTATAAACCCGATTCTTTTCCTTTACATGACTTTTTTTTTTAAAATATATAGTAATAAAGAAATGGGACAAAGCCCATCACGGTCAAAATTTCAGTTTTCCAAAAACCCCAAGGGTCCCTGAAATGCACCCAGTAGTTTTTGTATCACAAAAACAACATTTTTTTAAATAATGACTATAAAAAAAGGAAATAATAAAACTAAAGACATGCTAAACCGCTTTTCCGGGCATCCATAGCCGTATAGAAGCTTGAAATGTGTCAACAATGTCTTCTGTATCACGCGACACAATTATTTTGGATATAAAAAAAGTAATAACATGGGGCTTGACGCGTTTAAAGGCATCCATAGCCCTGTGGATGCCTGAAATGGGGTCATTTTATGTCTTTTGAAACACAAAACATGATATTGATATAAAAAAAGAAATAAAATGCCAGGGACGCGTTTCAAGAAATTCATACCCCCGGGGAAAAGCCTGAAACCCCGGTCAGTGACGTCTTTTCTATCACTAGACACATGATATTGCTATAATGAAGATATAGATATCACTGACACGTTGCAGGCATCCATAGCCCTGTGGATGCCTGAAACGCGTCAGCGATGCCTTTTGTTCCACATGACTAAAATTTTTTAAAATGGATGAAATTTAAAAGAAAAAATTTGGGTTTTTTCCCCGGGGTTTGCTGGAGCGCATTTCATTCAGGGACTTTGTGTTCTGACCAGTGATGCCCTGGGAATTTCTGCGCCACCTGGAAAGGTTGGGGAAAAGGGGGGACGAACCGCATTGTTTTTCTACTGTTGGCTCTGTTCACACGAGAAATGCACGTTTTTCATCCTGTTTTTTTTTTTCATGTGTTTTCTTCATTTGTTGTGAATTTGCTGCTTATTATTATATTTTCACGCATCTTTCGTAGTACAGAGAGAAAATTTTTTTTGGGAAATTTTTTCCACTTTTTGGGTAAAGGTCTTCAATACCCTTTTTTTTTTTGTGCGGTAAAAAAAAAACCCCGTCAAAAGGGTAAAAAAATAGAAACGCAGCTGCAGGTTTATACCCATTTAAGTCAATGACTCCCTAAAGCCACTTTCCTCATGTTCACTTTGACACATAATAAGTGAATTTTGCAAAATGCTAGCAAAAAGATGTGAACCCGGCCAAATACACAGGCGCTACACATGCCAGATTTTTGGGTGAAATCTACTATAACCACTGTCGAAATTGCTTCACAAAATATGGAACCAAAAACAAAAAACCCCGGGGTTTCCAAAAAGAAAAAGAAAAGATGGGATGGAAATTTAAAACCCCCTTTAAAGACAATAGGTGCAAGGGTAAGCCTTTTTGCCCGTAAAAGGGTGTATAGATCTGGGTCCAAATCGGCTTGCTGATTATACGCTGACACCCCCCGTAAGGGGGGTTCGCACTGCGTCAAAAAATTTTAAAAACGTGTACATAAAACACAAAAAAAAACTTCAAACGCTGATTTTTCGCTGGACTCCCAAGGGAGTGAGGAAGCGCGGCATGTGCCCGTGGGGAAACGCTAGTACCTGCCCTTTTCACCTGGAGAAGACCCTGCCCCTGGGGAAATGACCTTTTTTTTCTTATTTCTTTTATCCCCAATTTTTTTATGTCCCTTTTTTTAAATTTTTTTAAATTTTTGGCATTTCCCGGTTTTCCCGGTCCCTTTTGCTATAGCGACCAGGCTGGCAGCCTATAAAGGGGATGAAAAAGGGGGTTTCCCCCGGTTTAAAATTTTAGCGACCAGTTTCTGGCAGCCCATCAAGAGATTAAAAAAAGGTTCCCGTAAAATATAGCGACCAATGCTGGCACCTATCAGGGGAGATAGAAAAAGGTTGTAAAACTTGCGACCCGTGCTGGCAGCTATAGGAAAAGATAGAAACAGGTTTTGTAGCATAGCAAACCCGTGCTGGTAGCCATCAGGGGAGAAATTTAAAAAAGGTCTGTAAACTAAAGCTCCCCGTTGGCAGCCTATCAGGAAGATAGGGAAAAGGTTTTGTAGCAAAACAACCAGTGCTGGGGTATCGAAGAGATTTGAAAAAGGTCTGTAGCTATAGCGACCCGTGCTGGCCCGCCTATTTAGAAGAGATAGAACGGGTTTTAGCAAAAACGACCGCGTGGCAGCCTATCAGGGGGGATCAAAAAGGTCTGTAGCTATAGCAACCAGTGCTGTCACCTATCAGGGGAGATTTTAAAAGGTCTTAGCAAAAGCAACCCGTGTAGCAGCCCATCAGGAGAGATCAAACAGGTCTGTAGCTATGAAAACCAGTGCTGGCAGCCTATCAGGAAGATAAAAACAGGTCTGTAGCTGTAGCAACCAGCACTGGCATGCCTATCAGAGAGATCAAACAGGTCTGTAGCTATAGCAACCAGTGCTGGCAGCCTATCAGGAGAGATTGAACAGGTCTGTAGCTGTAGCAACCAGCGCTGGTAGCCTATCAGGAGAGATCACACAGGTCTGTAGCTATAGTGACCAGTGCTGGCAGCCTATCAGGAGAGAGAGAACAGGTCTGTAGCTATAGCGACCAGTGCTGGCAGCCTATCAGGAGAGATCACACAGGTCTGTAGCTATAGTGACCAGTGCTGGCAGCCTATCAGGAGAGATCAAACAGGTCTGTAGCTATAGCAACCAGCGCTGGCAGCCTATCAGGATAGATCAAACAGGTCTGTAGCTATAGTGACCAGTGCTGGCAGCCTATCAGGAGAGATTGAACAAGTCTGTAGCTATAGCGACCAGTGCTGGCAGCCTATTAGGAGAGATCAAACAGGTCTGTAGCTATAGTTAACAGTGCTGTCAGCATTTCAGGAGAGTTCAAACAGGTCTGTAGCTATAGTGACCAGTGCTGGCAGCC
Organism: Phyllomedusa bahiana; assembly: GCA_025379985.1. Classification (NCBI taxonomy): domain Eukaryota; kingdom Metazoa; phylum Chordata; class Amphibia; order Anura; family Hylidae; genus Phyllomedusa; species Phyllomedusa bahiana. Next base: position 33,177 of record JAODAL010010852.1, read on the forward strand.
TATCAGTAGAGATCACACATGTCTGTAGCTATAGAGACCAGCGCCTGCAGCCTATCAGGAGAGATAGAACAGGTCTGTAGCTATAGTGACCAGTGCTGGTGGCTTATCAGGAGAGATTGAACAGGTCTGTAACTATAGTGACCTGAGGAGCTGATGCAGCCCGTACAAGAGGGGATATCTAGGAATAGGTAGGACACTGTTAATGGATGTATATTGCAAAGTGACTTGTTTTTGCAAGATCTTTAACATAAAAAGCACCAATCCTTGTAGTGAGACAACCCCTTTAATTATGAGTTTTATCCCTTAGGCTATGTCTAAGGATTACAGTGGGATTTTTAGCCTAAAAAATCTGGCTGTAACCAGTGCCCATAGACCTCAATAGAAAATTCGAGCTGTAGTCTACACAACACGGATTTTCTGTTGTGGGATTTCTAAACCGCCGGAATATAGAGCATCGGATCCATTGGATTCCCGTACAGTCAATGTTCTTGGCCGGTGTGAAATCCGAAAACCAACCAAACTTTTTAGCGCAAACCCGCGCCAACAGCTGTGTTACAGTGATGTTAAAATACCGTTGGATTTTGGACAGAATTTTAACATTTGCTGTGTAGACACAGCCTTAGAGCTCTGTAGCCTTGTGCACTCTAGATTACAAACCTCCTGCGCTCATGTCACTGTAACAGATAGGGATAGCAGAGCTGATATGCTATTCACTGCTATGTAACCCCCCACAACCTGAACGGGAAATTGGGTGAGTCAAAGTAAACTGTGCTCTGTAAAAGAGCATGGTGAGAAAATCCCTTTAAACTCTTACAGACATTGCACGTATGGGTGCGTCCTGATGCTGGTAAAGGGTTTTGCAGCGGAATCGCAGCGCAATCTCGAAACACAGCCGGCAGGTGTTAGAGGCTAATTGCAGCTAACACCCGGCAGTTACAGTGCGGGCAAGGAGGGGGCGGCGCCCCTCCGCGCTGTTTAATCCCTTAGACGCCGTGGCAAAGATGGCGTCAGCATCTCAATCAATGAGAAATGGTGCCACACACCGCTCCTCACTGCGATTGGGGCACCCGCGGCGAAATTGCGGGCTCCCGATCATGAACATGGTTCATGAAGGCTTCCATCGCCGCCATGTTTTCAATGGCCGGAAGTGGGGAAACCGCCATTTGGCTGTATAAATGACTGCGCCCCTAGTGGTGACGCGCCCTAGGGGGACTCAAAGTAAAAAAAAAAAAAATTTTAAAGTCTAAAAAAATGTAAAAAAAATTAAAAGTTCAAATCACCCCCTCTCGCCATTTTACAAATAAAAAAAAAAAATAAAAAAAGTGACACATATTTGGTATCACCGCGTCCGAAAAACTTTGATGTATTAAAATGTATCCCATGCGCTGATCACTGGAGAAGAAAAAAAATTCCAAACGCCAAAATTGCGGTTTTTTGCTCATTTCATGTCCCATAAAAATTGGAATAAATATAATCAGAAAAGTCGCATGCATTCCAAACTGCTAGCAATAAAAAGTGCACTTATCCCCAAAAATGCCGCCTCCACTGACGTCCGTAGGTGTTGTTACAAAAAAGATTTTCGGTCGGCACAAGCTGGCGCCGCGGCGCAAATTTCAAAAGTAGAAAATGTTTGGAATTTTTTTTATGGTAACAAAACATAACGGAAACCCTACATGTTTGGTATTGCCGGATGCGGATAAACCTGTAGAATACAGATAACACATTATATTTACCGAAGATTGAACGCGTAAAGCTCTACTCCACAAACATGGGCACTCTTTTTTCAAATTTTGCCCACATTTTTTTGTAGGTTTCCCAAGTATATTCTATGGTAATTTTGTAATAACACCACTGGAAAGTACAACTTGTCCCAGAAAATGAAAGCCCTCATATGTCTATGTAGGTGGAAAAATAAAAAAGTTATGGCTCTGGGAAGGCGACGAAGAGGGAAAAACTAATGTGAAAAAAAAAATAGGCCACAGCGTTAAAGGGGTTGTTTCACTACATTGCTTCATCTCACATCAGTCCATATTTTCTTGGTTTCATTCTGTTTTCAGGGGCGTTGGTTACTGGCTTCCACTAGGCTGCAGTAGTGAAGCCAGGTCTGTAGCTATATATAGCAACCAGTGCTGGCAGCCAATCAGGAGAGAATTCAAACAATCTTTAGCTATAGGCAACCAGTGCTGGCTCAGCTATATTAGGAAAGATCAAACAGATCGTAGCTATAGCGACAGTGCTGGCAGCTTCATGAGGAGTTGGAACAGGTCTGTAACTATAGCAAACCAGTGCCGGCAGCCTATCAGGGAAAGATTTAGAAACAGGTCTGTTAGCTATTGCAACCAGTTGCTGGCAGCCTATCAGGAGAAATAGAACAGGTCTGAGAAACTATAGCAAACCAGTGCTGCAGCCTATCAGGAGAGATACGAACAGGTCTTGTAGCTATAGAAAGAAGCCAGTGCTGCGCAGCTATCAGGAGAGACTGATCAGGTTGTAGCTAAAAGAGACCAGTTGCTGGCAGCTATTATGAGAGATAGAATAAAAAAAAACAAGGTCTGTAGCTATAGAACCACGTGTGCAGGCCTATCAGGAGAGATAGAACAGGTCTGTAGCTATAGCAACCAGTGCTGGCAGCCATGAGGAGAGATCAAACAGGTTTGTAGCTATAGGGCAACCAGTGCTGGATGCCTATCGGGGAGAGGATTCAAACAGGTCTGTAGTCTCTAGCTATAGCGAACAGTGCATGCAGGCAGCCTATCAGGAGAGATCAAACAGGTCTGTAGCTATTGCAAACAGTGCTGGCAGCCCTACTCAGGAGAGAATCAAACAGGTCTGTAGCTATAGCAACAGTGCAGGCAGCCTGATCGGAGAGATCAAAACAGGTCTTGTAGCTATAGCATCCTGTGCATGCAGCCTATCAGGAGAGATTGAACAGGTCTGTAGCTACAGCGTCCTGAGGAGCTGATGCAGCCCATACAAAGAGGGGATATCTAGGAATAGGTGGACACTAGGTAATGGACACATATTGCAAAGGGGTTAATCCTATTTCTGCTACTGGTTGATGGAACGCTGTGCTATGATTTGACGTCGGCCATTACTGTGTATTTAGTCTTTTACCTGCGGACGGGTTAGGGAATGTTCACACAATGTTTTTTCACGCTAATTTTGGGGTGTGTGTTGCGTCAGAATCACCCCCTTAATAAGTGTCCAAAACGCGTGTAGAACATTTCCCATTGATTCTCATGTAAAATCCGCGCCATCGCTCACACGACGCGGATTTTACTCACAAGAGAATTTTAAGGCGAGTTTACTGGAGTAAATTTAAGTCTTGTCGATTCTTGAGGTGTTTTTCTTGAGGAAAATCCTCAGAGGAGACAAAATTTTAAAGAAGGGTAAAAGAATTAAAGCCAAAAAAACAGTGGAGCAAAACCAGGCCGGCCGCCCCCGGTTCCCCCTCCCCTCCGCTGACCCGCCTTGTGCTGGCAATGGTGTGCGCCTTTGAGCCTGGTGGGGCTTGCTAAAAGGGTGTGTAAGGGGGGCCCCCATTTACTGAGCCCCAGCAGTCCGCTTGGCCCCCTGTGTGCTGTGCCCCTGAGGCAGGGTGTGGAGTCGGCAACCCAAAAGCCCGACTCCTCCCCCAATTTTCCCCAAACCCTCCGACTCCGGGAAACCCCCCCATAAGCCCGTTTTTGTAAAATAGGGGGGTGTTTTTTTTTTAAAAAAAAATTTTTTTTTTTTTTGTTTGATGTGTGGGGAAAGCCTGTATTTGTATCCCAATCCAGTCGCCCAACATTGGAAGTGTAGAAGGACGGGTAGATTTTGGTAGAATTGCTTTAATCTGATCCAGGCCCGAAGGATTCAGGGGAGAGCTGAAAACCAAAGGTGGATTACCAAATACTAACAAAATAAATACAAATTAAAACATTTTGATTTTTATAGAAAAAACAGTACAATGCAGTTACAGGAAAGAATCTGCAGAACTAAGCAGATGCTAAATACTTTTTAAGTCACATTTATGATAAGATAGGTAAGATGACTGTATTTTAAAATTACAGTAGCCTCATGTACAAAGTATAGTGGATGTGAGATATGGATCCTGAAAGTCACAATTCAAACCATTGTTACCATTTTGCTTGTCAGTGTAAAATATTTTTTGGGATTGACTTTAGGACACAAAAAATTGTAAATATGAAAAAACACTGCAGGAACATTTGTGGAGTCTCTGAATTTGTTCTGAGAAATAGTATTGCCTCCATCAGATCCTGCATACATGACCTCACATCTGATTTCATTATTTCCAGGCTAGAGAACGGCCTCTCTACACTAACTTGGGTTGAGGGCAAAGCGGTGACCACAGGGGCACATCTCTAACAATGTCAGGTATAAAGGAATTGCCTCAGCACAGGCAGTTTTGATGAATGGTTGATCTTCTTTCTTTTAAAGCAGGTGAAACATGTTGCTGAAATCTGTTTGCCCTGGGAGCAGAATCTTCTCCCCTGGGGCAGCGCTTTGCCTGCTCCATGTCATCACTTACATTCCTCATGTGATGAGGCTGAAGATATAGGAGCAGCAGCACTGGCCGGACCCAATTCCTCTTGCTCTTTGCATCGAACTAACTGGACCAACTTATTATATATTTTGGGAGTCTGTCCATTTTATGATGACTCCGACTCCTGCAAAATACGCACCGACTCCGACTCCACAGCCCTGGCTGCAGGTATGTGTCCTCCACTACTAACCCTACATCAGGAATCCTCAAACTGTGGCCCTCCAGCTATTGGGAAACTACAACTCCCATCATGCATTTATATCATCTATAACAGTGGGAATGATGTAGTTTCCCAACAGCTGGAGGGCCGCAGTTTGAGGATGCCTGGCCTACATTGTGCACATGCCATGTGCTCTGCCACCCTTCATCATCATCATGCAATGCTCAGTAGACTAGCTGTGCCCATAGCTGGTATACCAACAGTCCTATACTCCGTGCACCCCCAGCATTAGTGCCCATTACCCTTCATGCCCCGCATTATAGATCGAGGAATTAACCACGTCACTTGGGTCAGAGATTCTGCATAGAGACATTGGAGATCAGAGCCAGATGGGCAGCGGGGTGATGCCAATGGCTAAAGGGGTGGACCCCAAGAATCGCCAGGTTTCATTCGACTCGTTGGTCCCAAGAGTCCATTTCACTCGTGGGCCCCAGGCATCAACTCCACTGGTGGACCCCAAGAATCAACTCCACTGATAGACCCCAAGCATCAACTCCACTGGTGGAACCCAAGAATCAACTCCACTGTTGGGCCCCGAGAATCGACTCCACTCATAGAACCCAAGAATCAACTCCACTGATGGCCCCAAGCAATCAACTCCCCTGGTGGCCCCAAGCATCAACTCCACTGGTGGCCCCAAGCATCAACTCCACTGGTGGATCCCAAGAATCAACTCCACTGGTGGATCCCAAGAATCAACTCCACTGGTGGAACCCACGCATCAACTCCCCCGGTGGACCCCCAGAATCAACTCCACTGATAGACCCCAAGCATCAACTCCACTGGTGGATCCCAAGAATCAACTCCACTGATGGGCCCAAAGAATCAACTCCACTGGTGGGCCCCAAGAATCAACTCCACTGGTGGCCCCAGAATCAACTCCACTGGTGGGCTCCAAGAATCAACTCCACTGGTGGGCCCCAAGAATCATCTTCACCGATGGGTCCCAAGAATCATCTCCACTGGTGGGGCCCAAGAATCATCTCTACTGGTGGCCCCAAGAACCAACTCCACTGGTGGGCCCCAGAATCAACTCCACTGGTGGACCCCAAGAATCATCTGCACTGGTGGGCCCCAGGAATGATCTCCACTGGTGGGCTCCAAGAATCATCTCCACTAGTGGCCCCAAGAACCAACTCCACTGGTGGCCCCAAGAATCAACTCCACTGGTGGCCCCAAGAATCAACTCCACTGGTGGCCCCAAGAACCAACTCCATTGGTGGGCACCAAGAATCAAACCCACTGGTGGACCCAAGAATCAACTACACTGGGGGCTCCAAGAATCAGCTCCACTGGTGGGAACCAAGAATCATATCCACTGGTGGGCCCCAAGAATCAACTACACTGGTGGTGCCCAAGAATCAACTCCACTGGTGGCCCCAAGAATTGACTCCACTGGTGGGCCCCAGGTTTCACTCCACTCGTTGGTCCCAAGAATCCTTTTCACTCATGGGTCACAGGCATCAATTCTACTGGTGGAGCCCAAGAATCAACTCCACTGCAGTACACCAAGAATCAGCTCCATTGGTAGGCCCCAAGAATAAACCCCACTGGTGGGAATCAAGAATCAACTCCACTGGTGGCCCAAGAATCAACTCCACTGGTGGAGCCCAAGAATCAGCTCCACTGGTGGGACCCAAGAATCAGCTCCACTGGTGGGCCCCCAAGAATCAACCACTGGTGGGCCCCAAGAATCAACTCTACAGGTGGGCCCAAGAATCACTCACTGGTGGGCCAAGAATAAACTCCATGGTGGGAATCAGGAATCATCTGAGTGGCCAAGAATCACTCCACTGGTGGCCCAAGATCAACTGCCATGGCTGGAGCCACAAGGAATCGCTCCACTGAGGGGCACCACCAGTAGAATATCGCTCCATGGTGGGCGCCCCATAACCAGCTCCACTGGTGGGCGCCAAAAAAATAACTCCTGGGGGCCCCAAAGAATCAACTTATGGTGGGCCCAAGAATCAACCCATGGGGGCCCCCAAAAATCAACTCCCCTGGGGGGCCCCAAGAATAGTCCAGGGTGGGGCCCAGAATCGCTATGGGGGGGAATCAAAAATCAACCCCCTGGGGGGCCCAAAAATCAATCCCTGGTGGACCCCAAGAATCGTCCATGGTGGGCCCCAAGAATCAGCTCACTGGGGGGCCCCCCAGAATAGCTCCATGGTGGGGCAAGAATCGCCCACGGTGGGCCCCAAAAATCAGCCCCATGGTGGGGCAAGAATCAACCCCATGGTGAGTCCAAGAATAATCTACTGGGGGCCCAAAAGAATAAACTCACTGGTGGCCCCCAAAGAATCAGCCCCCACTGGTGGGAATCAAGAATATCTCCACTGGTGGGACCCAAGAATCGCTCCACGGGTTTGGGCCCCAAGAATCCTTTTACTGTGGGCCCAGAAACATCCCCTTGTGGGCTCAGGAAAAGACATGTTACCATGATGCCTACAGGGTCCGCCCCTCCCCCGCGCCCCAGCCAGTAGATTATTATCCGCTGCCATGTGTACACGTCAGGAGGGGCCTCTATCCCCCGCCCCCCCCTCCACGAATGCGACATTTCGTCCATGGACAGCAGTAGGTGACTTGAGGACTACCACAGGTATAATTCACATATTTTGTCACAACACTGCCCCCTATGTGCTTCTTTGCAGTACAGCATGTATAAGCGTGGTTTCAGCAGCAGCTCATGTATATCGAAGACTACAGTTCCCATCATGCATCTCGTATTGTGCTCCCTCACTGCTGAGCCCTCACATTAGATCCTAGTCACCCCCTTGCTCCTGCTTCATAGACACATAGCTCACCCTCCCAATGCTAGAACTGAGCATACCTGACCAGTAAGCTGGAAATTATTACAGGTCGTATCCCATGGCAACCAGCTCCAAGCATCACCTATTGAGCCAGTGACTGATTATGTGGGAAACTACTAAAAATATTTAACTTCTCCATACTGAGGACATGTACTGTGCACCACATACTTTCAGTAGCAGTCATATTTTGTATACCAGAAAACCCCTTTAAGGACATAAACATAATTCTGTCAATAGTGTTACAGCAAATAATGTAAAACATCTACAATTCAATTAAGTGCAGACAGGTTTTTTTTCCTTTTTCTCATAATGCGTTTAACTAAAGAATAAAAAAAAAACAGAAACAGACAATCCCTTTAAGAATGTGTTAAAAAATGCCAAAAAGGCTGAAAAATGTGAACCTGCTCTAATCTGCGCGGTTTATTGCTCACTGTGTTGTGCTGTTTTCTGTGCTTGTTTGTATTGTGTTGTATTGTATTGTTTGTATTGTGTTGGTTGTGATGCTTGTCGTGTTTGTATGGCTGTTTGTGCTGTTTGTTGCGATCTTTCTGTGGTTTGTATTGTTGGCTGTGGTGTTTGTGTTTGTCTTGTTGGTTTTGTTAGTTGTGGTTTTGTGTTTGTACTGTTGTGTTGTTTGTTGCAGTGTTTGTTGTATTGTTGGGTGTGTTTGTTTCGTTGTGGTGTTTGTGTGGTTTGTATTGTTTGTTGTATGGTTGGTTGTGTTTGTGTTTGGGTGGTTTGTATTGTTGGTTGTAGTGTGTGTTGCAGTGTTTGTAGTGTTAGTTTTGTATTGTTGGTTGTGATGTTTGTGTTTGCATTGTTGTTTGTATTATTGGTTGTGTCTTTTGTTGTCTTGTTGCTTTTGTTTGTATTGTTGCCATGTTTGTGTCATTTGTATTGTTGGTTGTGGTGTTTGTTGTAGTGTTGGTTATGTTTGTATTGTTGGTTGTGGTGTTTGTATTGTTGCGACGTTTGTTTTAGCGTTTGTTGTGTTGTTTGTATTATTGGTCGTGCTGTTTCTTTTGTTGTTTGTATTTTTGGTTGCGCTGTTTGTTGGTCGAGCTGTTTATTGTGTTGTTTGTATTATTGGTCTTGCTGTTTCTTGTGTTGTTTGTATTATTGATCGCTCTGTTTGTTGTGCCGTTTGTATTATTGATCGCGCTGTTCATGGTGTAGTTTTTATTTTTGCTCGTGCTGTTTGTTGTGTTTGTATTGTTGATTGCATTGTTTGTATTATTGGTCGTGCTCTTCATTATGTTGTTTGTATTGTTGATTGTGCTGTTCGTTGTGTTGTTTGTATTATTGGTTGTGCTATTTGTTGCATTGTTTGTATTATTGGTCGTGCTCTTCATTGTGCTGTTTGCTGTGTTGTTTGTATTATTGGTCGTTTCTGTTTTTTTGGGGGTTTTTTGTTATTGTTTTCGTTTCTGTTTCTGGTGCTGGGTTTTTATTTTTGGGGTTTCCGGGGGGGGGTTTTTTCGTGTTGGGGTTTTTATTGTCGGTTTTTGCCCTTTTTTTGTGTTTTTTTATTGTTGGTCGCGCTGTTTGTTGTGTTGTTTGTATTATTATTTGTGCTGTTTCTTGTGTTGTTTGTATTATTGGTTGCGTTGTTTCTCGTGTTGTTTATATTGTCAATTGTGTTGTTTGTATTGTTGGTCGTGCTGTTCTTTGTTTTGTTTGTATTGTTGGTCGTGCTGTTCTTTTTTTTTGTTTGTATTGTTGGTTTGTTTGCTGTTCTTTGTGGTGTTTGTATTATTTGTTTTTCTTTTCTTTGTGTTGTTTTTATTGGTGGTAGATATGTTCTTTGTTTTGTTTGTATTTTTGGTCCCTGCTGTTTCTTTGTGTATTATTTGGGCGTGTGTTCTTTGGGGGTTGTTTGTATTGTTGGGGCGTTTTGTTCTTTGGGTTGTTTGTTTGTTGGTGTTGTTCATTGTGTTGTTTGTATTATTTGGGGTTTTTTTTTTCTTTGTGTTGTTTGTTTGTTGGTGTGTTTGTGTGTTGTTTGTTTTGTTGGTTTGTGCCCGTTTTTGTGTTTTATTGGTCGTTTTGTTCTTTGTTTTTGGGTTTTTATTGGGGGTCGTGCTGTTCTTTGTGTTGTTTGTATTTTTGGTCGTGCCCGTTTTTGTGTATTTTTGTGTGTGTGTTCTTTTTTGTTTTTTTGTATTGTTGGTCGCGTTTCTGTTCTTTGTGTTGTTTGTATTGTTGGTCGTGCTGTTCTTTGTGTTGTTTGTATTGTTGGTCGTGCTGTTCTTTGTGTTGTTTGTATTGTTGGTCGTGCTGTTCTTTGTGTTGTTTGTATTGTTGGTCGTGCTGTTCTTTGTGTTGTTTGTATTGTTGGTCGTGCTGTTCTTTGTGTTGTTTGTATTGTTGGTCGTGCTGTTCATTGTGTTGTTTGTATTGTTGGTCGTGCTGTTTCTTGTGTATTATTGGTCGTGCTGTTCTTTGTGTTGTTTGTATTGTTGGTCGTGCTGTTCTTTGTGTTGTTTGTATTGTTGGTCGTGCTGTTTCTTGTGTATTATTGGTCGTGCTGTTCTTTGTGTTGTTTGTATTGTTGGTCGTGCTGTTCTTTGTGTTGTTTGTATTGTTGGTCGTGCTGTTCTTTGTGTTGTTTGTATTGTTGGTCGTGCTGTTCTTTGTGTTGTTTGTATTGTTGGTCGTGCTGTTCTTTGTGTTGTTTGTATTATTGGTCGTGCTGTTCTTTGTGTTGTTTGTATTGTTGGTCGTGCTGTTCTTTGTGTTGTTTGTATTGTTGGTCGTGCTGTTCTTTGTGTTGTTTGTATTGTTGGTCGTGCTGTTCTTTGTGTTGTTTGTATTGTTGGTCGTGCTGTTTCTTTGTGTTGTTTGTATTGTTGGTCGTGCTGTTCGTTGTGTTGTTTGTATTATTGGTTGTGCTGTTTCTTGTGCTGTTTGTATTGTTGGTCGCGCTGTTCGTTGTGTTGTTTCACATGTCACAAATCTATACTTCCTGTGCATTGCACCCTTCTGACATGAGGGAATTACCCATTTTACTCCATTCGTGCTATTTTGTACACACATCCCTCGCGTTGTTCACGTTCCGTAGCGTAAATGTTCTTTTCTGCCCTTTCTTCCCTTTGTGCCTGTGCCTCCTTGGCTGGTGCCTGTATACTGTCTATAGCTTGCCCATATATACTGCTGCCGGCCTCTGCTGGTGACGGGGGAAGCATGCATGGGAGCTGCGCGCCTTCTACCAGCAGATGGCAGGCAGCAGTATATACAGGCAGCAGCAGCAGGCAGGTCAGAGGGAGGGGGGAGGCTTCTTCACAGCTTCAGCTTGTCCACATCACTTCTGGCTGGAGATCAAAGAGCAAGTCAGGGCACCCAGACCCGTCCTGCAGTGACCGGCCCCCTTGTCCTCGTCCCTGTCCCTACATTGGCTCTGCACGGCGACACTGGGAGGGGGCAGGGAGTGATGGCCCCTGCTACTTTAGGAGGCTGCCTACATAAAGGAAATGCAGCGGAGCAGGTACGTGTGTGTATATATGTATGTGTGTATATATATATATATATATATGTACAGAGAATGGTCAATAGGAGAGTCCGGGGCGGGCACAGCAGCACAGGACGGTGCAGCCGCCAATGTGCAACCTCCTCTGGAGCTGGGGTAACCCTCCCGTCTACTCTCTGACCTCTCTGCTGTCTCTGTGTACAGCCGTCTGCCATCTGCCGGTGAGCGGCCAGCACCTCCTGTGCAGTGATCACCTTCCGCCAGTGGAGGGCAGACAAGGTTACAGTCTATAGGCAGCCGCCGGAGAGGGGGAGCTGCGGGGAAGCATGTGTGCAGGAGGCAGGGTGGGCACCCCTGTGTGTGTCCCATTGTGTATTACGGGGATGATAACAAATTTCATCCACACCCTGCAGGAAAAATTCAGCAGAATTCACGTGTGTCTATGGGAGTGTTCACACACAGCGCAGACTCTCCAATGGGGATTTCACGGGCAGATAATTGGCAGCAGGTGCAGTGGCCGTAACTTAACCAGTTCCTGACCGGCTTCTCTCCCCTCTTCCTGGTCGGACGCTCTTTCACACTTTCTTTAGTACTCGCCTGTGAACGCTAGAACGCTTTCTTGTGCTCAGTTATTCTACTTTTGTCGCCTTTTTTCGGGATTTGTTAGGTTTTATTTTTATGTAATTTTGACATATATATTTAAATATTTTCATCTATCTATCTATCTATCAAATACCTATATATCCATTTATCTATCTATCTATCTATTTATCTATCTATCTATCTTTCTATCTATCTATCTATCCATGACTTTATCTATCTATCTAATATCTATCTATTCATTTACCTATCTATCTATCCCATATCTATCTATCTCATATCTATCTATCTCATATCTATCTATCCATTTATCTATCTGTCTATCTATCTCATATCTATCTATCTTATATCTTTCTCTTTCTTTTTCTCTCTTCCTTTCTCTCGTTCACTCTCTCATTCTCTTTCCTTCTCTCTCTTTCTTCTTTTTCTTTCTTCCGCTCTCTCTTTCTTTCATCTCTCTTTTTCCTTCTCTCTTCCTTTGTCATTCTTTCTCTTCCATTCTTTTTTCTTTCTGTCTTCCTTTCTTTCTCTCTTCCTTTTTTTCTCTCTCTCTCTTTCTTTCTTTCTTTCTTTCGCTCTCCTTCTTTCTCGCTCTCTCCCCTTGTGTCTCTCTCTCTCTCCTTCTTTCTTTCTCTCTTTCTTTTTCTTTCTTTCCTTCTTTCTATTTCTGCAGCAGCTGGATGGGACACACCCCTTTTCCTGTGATTGGCTGACTGATATGTCATTCATACTGTTGGGGCACGCCCCCAGACGGGAAACGCCCCCTGTGCTATGATTGGCTGCCTGCACTCTGTGCTTACCCTCTGAGCTGTGTAAATCAAAAATGAAAGTAACTACCTGAGAGGGCTGCTGGTTCTATACTCATCTACCAGCTCTAAGGTGAACGATCTGGGCAATTACTGACCATCTTGCTGATAGATTCACTCTCCCCCTGTATAACACAGCCTAATACAGTGTGCTGTATCTCCTGCCTGATAACAGAGAGGGGGGGGGGGGCAGTGTGCATTCCTCACATGTGTTTCATCAGTTCAGGCTGTGTGAATAACTGATTACACCATTACAGTGATCTGGTTATAGCAATGCAGGGGCTCTGGTTACAAGGGGGCTTGTTGCAACCTCTAGGAGAGTTGCACACCATGAAAACAGTCGGGAGGCTCCTCCCTTCCCTCCCTAACACAGATGATAAATGTCACAGCTCTTCAGTCGCGCCCTGGGAGGAGAGACAAACCTTACGGGAGGAGAGAACCCCAACCCCTGTATTTGAAAATGAAACTGATAGAAACAGCTCAAGTCTGCGAAAGCTTCAAAAGATAAAACCCCTTTAATTACTTTTGATTGTTCACTTTGAGCTCTAGCTATCTGCTGCATAGATTAAATCTCTTGCAGTCATGTCACTGCAATTATAAGTAAGAGCGAAGAAGTGTGATTCTAAAGCTGCCTGTGACTGTGTGAAACAACATGGTGCAGCAATCCTTTCAACTATACTTCCATGTGCCCTGGATTGTGCACACAAACCAGTGTTGGATTGGGGTGCCTGGGGCCCACCAGCGGAGTTGATTCTTGGGGCCCACCAGTGGAGTTGATTATTGGGGCCCACCAGTGGAGTTGATTCTTGGGCCACCAGTGGAGTTGATTCTTGGGCCACCAGTGGTGTTGATACTTGGGGCCACCAGTGGTGTTGATTCTTGGGGCCCACCAGTGGAGTTGATTCTTGGGGCCACCAGTGGAGTTGATTCTTGGGCCACCAGTGGTGTTGATACTTGGGGCCACCAGTGGAGATGATTCTTGAGGACCACCAGTGGAGTTGATTCTTTGGGTCCATCAGTGGAGTTGATTCTTGGGCCTCCACCAGTGGAGTTGATTATTGGGGCCCACCAGTAGAGTTGATGCTTGGGCCTCCAGGGGAGTTGATTCTTAGGGCCACCAGTGGAGTTGATTATTTGGGCCCACCAGTAGAGTTGATTCTTGGGCCTCCAGTGGAGTTGATTCTTGAGGCCACCAGTGAAGTTGATTCTTGGAACCCACCATAGGAGTTGAATCTTGGGCCCACCAATGGAGTTGATTCTTGGGGCCACCAGTTTAGTTTATTCTTGGGGCCCAACAGTGGATATGATTCTTGGGGCCCACCAGTGGAGATGATTCTTGGGGCCCAACCTATAGTAAATGAAATCCGTATCACGTGGTCTATGGACCTTTACTGTGCTTCCATGCGCGGTGGATTGTGCACAGAGGGCAGTGTCGAACTAGTGTGTCCGGCGCCCTCGGTGATTGTTGGGGCCCACTCGGCAGCTCTGTACGTGACTGCATGTGCCTTTTGCTTTCCGTCTCTCTTTCTCTGACTTTGCAACTGAAAAGTAGCCCCAGGCCCGCTATTCTTACCATGCCCAGGGACCATGCTCCCCTTTTGGCCAGTCCAACTCTCACACATAGGGCCACATGTATGAAACTGTTTAGGTCCAAAAACTCACTTTGGGCAAAAAGTGAGTTTTAGACCTAAACAGGTTCATACATGTGGCCCAAAGAGTCTCTCTGCATAAATTTGGGAGAAATAATAATGCATCCTGCTCCATTGCATTGTCTTCTCGCTCACAAGCATTGCTTCAGGGGGACAATATGACACCACGGGAACACATTGAGGTCTACTCTGCTCCCTTGTACTGGAGCCACGAGGAGCCGTGCAGGTTTGTGCATGTGACTTTTAGGCTCCTTATGGTGAATATAGCGCAGAGGAATAAGTAATCGGGAGGTGAGTGTCCCTTTGTAGCAAGTGTGCACCAGTGCATAATATTCACATGTTTTCGGCTGTGAACGTTCCCCTCCCTTTGCAAAATCCTTTGTATGCCCCAGGTCCTGCGTTCCTGAACCAGACAATAGCTACCCCCCTGCTTCTCTCTGTTGTCTCTTACAAGGGTTGTTCCTTTGTGCAGTAATTTAGCAGGTCCATGAAGGATGTGTTCTGTTTGGTGCGGAAGGCATTAACCCCGTAACGACTGCCCGCCGACTTTTGACGTCGGCTGGTGCGGGTCGTTCGTCTGCAGCATCGTCTTTTGGCGTTGCTGCAGACATCGGAGTTTACGGCGCCCGGCGCCGCAGCTGCGCTGAGATCGGGGTTGTACTACACAGCCCTGATCCCAGCACAGCTCCTGCGAGCAACGGGGACAGGGCCATCTTTTCCATTGGGCACACTAGGCAGTTGGCCGGGGGCCCCACAAGTATAGGGGCCCCAGGTGGGGTATGCATGACCCAGGAATACAAGAAACATACCCATAATCCCATGGTTGGCTTTACTTATTTTACTGTTTATGTGTTTTTAGGATGTGCAAACAGATAAGAACCATGGTGGAGAAGGGAGCCAAAGGCTCCCTGCCCTGCCAATTGTTGGCTGCAGGCTGCTGGACATAAGTGGCATGATAATATGGGTGTGCTTGGGGATGGCTAGAAGCATGACCTAGTGTGATGTCATGTACTTGGACAAGGCCCTCTGCAGTGCTCTGCCTAAGGGCCCGTAATGCTGTTAAGGTGGCTCTGACGGTGAGCGGGGGAACCCTCCACTCCCCGGTGCTTTAAATCTTTGATTGTTGCGGATCGTCATCGCAGCACAATCAAAAGGTTTCCCCTGCTCTGTCGGGTGATCGGAACACCCGGTGACCCGACAGAGCCCGGGGAACGGCTGCACAGTCAGCCCTGGGGACCTAGAGTAGCCCCAGTGGTGTCTGTGTAACAAGCCAGTGATCAGGACAGCCTGTGTGCTGTCCTGATCACAGCCTGTGTCAGACTGAAACAGATTATAATGTATTAGCATATATGAATATGCTAATACATTAATAAGTGTAAAAAAAAAAAAAAGTAAAAAAGTTCGCCTTTCAGGGGATTTTTAAAAAAAAATTTAAAAAAAAAAAATCTGAAAAAGTGTAAAAAAATGAATAAAAAAATAAATAATAAAAATAAATATTTAATAAAAAATAATTGTGCATATATTACACACACAAAAAAAAACCTACACATATTAGGTATCCACACGACCGTAATAACCTGTAGAATTAATCTAACAAGTTATTAAGGAGGAGAAAAAAAGCCAAGGATACTGGCTAAATTTAAAAATGTCCTTTATTCTTAAAAAGTGCAGGGGTGATATGCCCTCGCACCATTAAGCATAGAAAATAAAACCCAACGCGTTGTACTGTTCCCCCATAAAGTACAACTCATCTAGAATAAAATGAGGCCTCATCCAACTGCGTCATTGAAGCAATAAAAAAAAGTTACAACTGTTGAAACGCAAGGAGGCAAAAACTAAAAAAATGTTCTGGTCAGTAACTACTTTTCAGGCGTTAGGCTTAAAGGGGTTTTGCCACGATCTCATTTCATACCTCCTGCATCCAGCTCTTCAGCTCTGTGTGCTCAGAAGGGGGCGTGTGTGATTTGTTTGAATTGCCTATCATATGACCCAGCAGGATGACATAACCAGGCCTTTCCTCTCTGTAGCCAAAGAAAGCTCTGTTTATGTAAAGCGTTGTGAGTAGCTGAGAGGTAAAGTTTTTGCCTCCAGGCACAAGGGTCCTTGGTTCAAATCCCTTCAGGAACTTAACCTGTGGATTTTTTTTCCTCTTTATCAATGCACAGAACTCATTGAGGTTTCTTTTTTTTTATTTCCACTGTTTGACTAATTACTAAGGAGGACAGAGGACAGGAGTAGAATGACAGCACCTGGGGTTGAACACTCGCTCAGCAGTGAGTGTGTGTGATTACTAAGGAGAACAGAGGACTGGAGTAGAATGACAGCACCTGGGGTTTGAACACTCAATAGCTGCCTGAGAGGAGAGGTGATGTCTGAGCATGTGCGACCGGGACTGAGGAGCTCTCAGCCATGGTCGTTTCCCCTAGAGACGAGCTGCAAACAATGGATCAGTAAAGGAGCAGCTAAGACAAAAACAGTGCAGAATTTTTAATACTAATGAATGGAGAAAATGTTTATTATTTCATTTGCAAGCTTCCCACGTCAATTTTGCTTCGTGGCAAAACCCCTTTATGGGGTTAACAGTGGGGAAGAGGTTGGTGGCAGCATACAGGTGAGAGGGTAGAATGCATGGAGAGATGTAGAGCTCATTGCCCAGCGAAGGAGTTTGGGGAGAGGCAATTAGTGTAAGGAAAGTGGAGATTGAGATAATGGTGGAAAGGAAAAGCATAGTATGAGATATCTTGCTCACCTATTAGTGAAAAAGAATGAGTAGCTCTTACCTTGCAATCCTGGTTTAATTCTGGTTTTAATTCTGGTTTTAATTCACACTTAGAACGGCCACACTTTGAACAGGGCCACAGTGACCAATACAGTGTGCTCACTGCTCAGACACCAAAATCCTGCATTTTGCCGACGGGAAATGATCACTGAACCTGTGTGTACATAGGATCTAGTCCAATAATCTCCAAAACAATGGGAATCTCACAAGAGAACAGAGAGTGACTTCTGATCACTATATTTACTATTATGCCAGAGGCAAACTTAAACGCTATCAGTTCTCTATCCATAAAAACACTAAAATGTAATTTTTATTATGTATAACCAAACCTCTATAACACATTAAAAAAAACCCGAAATTTTTAACCCTCAATACTCCCTTTTTCCCCCTAAGGGAAAACCCCCTTTTCCCATTATAATCTGGGGGGAACACCACCTAATTTAAAAGGGGGAGAATATATAAATATATTTTATATATATATATAAATATAAATATATATAATAATATAATTTATTATATAAATATAATTTAACTAACTCCCCGTGGGGGTCCCCAGCACCAAATTGGGGATTCATCCCCCAATCCCAATGAACTAAAAACATTAAAAGGGTTTTCCTTCTGAACCCTTTTGCCCGCAGGGGACAAATTGCGACAGAGGTTAAAAAAATCACAAATTTAAAACGTCAATCTGACCTCCCCAAAATTTTCACCAGCTAACCGGGTTCATCCCCGGGGGGGGGTCCAGACCCGGGGTTTGAGGTTTGAAATTTATTTTTTTAAAAGTGTTATAGAGGTTTTTTGTGTTAAAACATAAAAAAAGTTTTGTTTTTGGTTTCATAGTAAAAACTGATAGAGCTTTAAATTTTCCCATTGGGGAAAATAGTTTAAAAATATAAAGGATTTTATGCACCGGGGTTTAATGGGCCCCCCTTTCCTATGAGCAAGGCCCTTTTGGGCTCCTGCCCTTTTTTAAAGTTTTCGGGATCCCCGTAGCGATTTTAAGCCCAAAAGAAAAAGAGCAAAATGCCATAAAAAAGCCAAACCTATGCTAAATGGGAAAAATGAAAAAGCCGGGCCCGGGAAAATCGGGGATCCCATCTTTTGTTTACTGTACGTGATCCCTCACAACAATATTAAATTGGGTTCCAGGGTGACCCAAAGGATATTCAAAAAAAATTGTTATTGAATCTATAACGTTATGGAAAATTGGCAAAATTTGGGCCCCTCCCCAAAAAAATCCGCAAACCCAATGGGAAAATAGAAAAGAAAAAAAATGAACAATACTAATCCAAAAAAGGCCCTCCTTCCATATAACATCGATGATGCTTGGGAGCTGGAATTTACTTTCATGATTTAGGCCCGGACTTCTTTTCTTTGGGCCCTTTTTTCACAATGGACTAAAAAGGGGGGGGGTTGCCTTGGGGCCCAAAGGGGGCCCCCCTCCTCCGTTACATGGGAAGAAACAGTTTCAGGACATGTAAATATCGCACTTTTACTGTAAGAGGCCCAAAAGACCACCCAAATCCCTGCCCGCACCTTTACTAATGCATTAAAAGCGACAGGTTTGTATAACCCCAAGGGACTGTAGGGGAAAGGGGCAAAGACCACCAATCCTGCTTTCACCCTCAATAAACAAATTTAAACATTTCCCGGACATGTATACCCCTCTGTACTATATAGAGGGAAAAAGAGACCGCCAAAACTGGGAAGCCAAATCACTAATAATGTAAGAGCAGTACAGGACATGTTTGTAAAGCACTGTACTGTTAAAAGAGGCGCTTATTCCCGACAACACGGCCCTGCCCCCCAAATAAACATGAAAAAGGGGCAGTACAGGACAATTTTACCGGGCCCCTGTACGTAGAGAGGACTAAGACGCCAATCATGCAAACACCCACAATCCCTGAAGACATTAAAAGGGCATTAGACCGCCTTTTACTGTAGGAGGGGGCTAATTTGACCCACCCAAACACGCATGCCCTCTCAAATTTAAAACAAAATAATAAAATTTAAAGCAGTAGGACATTTGTACCACACTGTAAGTAAGAAAGGGGCTATAGGGCCCCCCAAACAGGGAGCACCCAGTAAACATGTAAGAGCAGTACAGGAAATGAAATACCCCATTATGTAAGAGGGCATAGAAACCCCCAATCACTGCATGGGCCCCCACTAATTCATGAAAAAAAGTACAAGGGCATGTGGAAACCGCACTTTACTGTAGAGAGGTGTAAAATTTTTTTTTTTGGGAAAACCAATCACTGCATGCACCTCATAATACATTTAAAGCATAAAAGGACTTAAATACCCACTTTCTGTAGAGGGCCCCAAAGACCTCCAATCCCCTGCATTTCACCCCCAAATAATACATGTAAAAGCCTAACGGATTTTTTACCGCACTGTCCTGTATTGAAAGCATAGACCCCCAAAACACTGCAAAGCACCTCATTTAAAACATTTCAAGAAACGACAGGAAAATAAAGTAGCCCTGAAATTTGAGAGGCACTATAGACCACCAACTCTACAAGCACCTGTTTTTTTTTCAGGGGGGGGGGGGGGGGAAAAGGGGGAAAAAAAGGAAAAGGAAAGGGAAAAAAAAAAAATTGGGGGGAAAAGGGGGGCAAGGACACCCCCACTGATCCTTTTTTGTTTGCTGCCCGGGCCCCAACTTAAAATAAAATTTAGGTTTAGACTACAATTGTCAATAGGGTTTCCCCCTTTGGGGTTTTTTAAAATTTGTATAGCGGCCTTTTAAAACAAGAAGAGTCCCAAAAAAACCAGAAAAAATTTTGGTGTCCCGGGGGAAATTTCCTTTCTTCCTTTTAACAAAGCCCCCCCGGGCCCTTTCCCAAAAGAAAAATCAAAAAAAAAGAGGGGTTAAAGGGGGCCCCCATGAAAGGGAAACCCGTTTAGGTCTTTAAACCCACTCTTTTGCCCTAATTTTCACGGGCAGAAAAAAGTTTTTTAGACCTAAACGGTTCATCATTTTGGGCCCCAAAAGGGGCAGGAGCCCCCGGTTCCCTTTTTTACACATTACAACCCCGCCCCCATACTGGGGGGCTTTTAAACCCTTTACCATTTTTTTCCCTAGGCCCCAGGACCCCAAAAACCATTTGGTTTTTAAGGGGTTTTTGGAATTTTTATCCATTGTATTTATGGGAAGTGCTTTTATAAACCCCTCCATGTTCTAAAATTTTTTACCCAAAGTATCATTTTCCCAACTGCTATGGTGGGGGGGGATCCTTTTTTATTTAAACCAGGGAACACTTTATACTGTTTTAAACCCCTTCCATAGGGCACCTTTGGGTTTTGACTTATTTTTTGGGGGGGAAAAAAAAAGGTTTTATAATCCGTTTTTAAAATAAAAAAAAATTTTTCTGGGGGTTTTTTTTTAAATTTTTGGGGTTTTTTACACAAATTTTTTGGATCCTTTTTTTGGTTTTAGTTTTTTTTTCAAAGGGGAAAAATGCAAACCAAAAAAACGAAACCAAAACACGGGGGAGTTGTTTTTTTTGGAAGCGTGTTTCGGTTTCTTTTTTTTTCCCAAAACAATTTTTAAATCATTAATTTTTAAATTCTCCATGACCAAATACACCCTTTTGACCTTGTGTAAATCATAAGCTTCACACATATCTAATAAAATTTTATTAAATTTAAACCTCAGGGGTTTTTTTTAAAATTAAACCCATATTCCCTTTCCCCAAAACCCCCCATTTGTATAAAAAAAAAATAATTAATAAGCATTTTTTTAAAATTTAATTTTTTTTAAAAATTTTTTAATTTCAATTAATTTAAGACTAATTTATTAATAATTTATAATTAACCTTTTAAATTTTTTATTAATTAATAAATTTAATTTAAATTTAAAATTTTTAAAACTAAAGTAATAACTATTAAAAGTATTAATAATTTTTTAAAATTTTAAAAAATTTAAAAAAATTTTAATAATTAATTTTTAATTTATGGGGGTCTATTTAAATTAAAAAAAAAATTTTGATTAAATTCCCAATTCTAATTTTTTTTAATTATAATTATTAAATAATTATTAATTATTTATTAATTATTAATCATAATATTAAAATATTAATAATTAATAATAATTACATGATTAATAGAACAGTAATGTCTATTAATGATTTGTAATTAATAATTATTAATAATTAATTATTATTTATCATTAATGCTAATTAATTAACAATCATTCATAATTATTACTTGTTAATAAATAATTAACAATTAATAATATAATAAAATAATATAAGTATAATATACAGTAATGTCTATTAATTAATAATTTGTAATGAATACTTTTTAATAATTAATTTTTTCATTAATGATTAACAATTAATAATTATTACTTGTTAATAAATACAACAAAAAACAACAACAGTACTCCTATTATTATCCAGGCGGAGAAAGCCACTTCGATATATATTACCCAGTATCGTAAATCATAAGACAAAAACCACAGAGAATATCAATACCTTTGGGCAAGATAGGTATATAAAATATAACTTTTAATGAAAATTACTGATAAAACCTAACAATTCCCTAAAATTGCCCTACCTAAACTGCCTAATACGTGGGGAACCCGCCCCAACAAAAGGGCGACCCCACCAGGAACCTTACTAGAAACCCTATAAGTGCCCTAGTGATAGTACCTTACCCACTACACCTATGCATACAACTACAGTGTGTAATGCCACCTAGACTAAACATCCGTCACCACACACAACAGACTATATATACACGTATCCCTGTCCCGACGCGTTTCCCCCACCACCGATAGAGTGGGTTCATCAGGGAACAAAAACTCTTCTAAAGTGGCAACAGTACTATAAGGAATCTCAGTAAGTACCAAATATATACAAACAATAAAATACACGGTTCCCAGAACTAGAATACCGTAACAGCATGCATGAAAGAATATACATATACAATCGTGTGGATACACTCACGTCCCTTATGGTATACTAGGTGAGCGCCAAAGATGAGGCACTTCTCACACTCAGAGAGAGTCAGGACGACCAGGTGGCATGCTGGGCCGGATAGATGGTTCCGAACGCTGCATGCCACCTGGTCGTCCTGACTCTCTCTGAGTGTGAGAAGTGCCTCATCTTTGGCGCTCACCTAGTATACCATAAGGGACGTGAGTGTATCCACACGATTGTATATGTATATTCTTTCATGCATGCTGTTACGGTTATTCTAGTTCTGGTAACCGTGTATTTTATTGTTTGTATATATTTGGTACTTACTGAGATTCCTTATAGTACTGTTGCCACTTTAGAAGAGTTTTTGTTCCCTGATGAACCCACTCTATCGGTGGTGGGGGAAACGCGTCGGGACAGGGATACGTGTATATATAGTCTGTTGTGTGTGGTGACGGATGTTTAGTCTAGGTGGCATTACACACTGTAGTTGTATGCATAGGTGTAGTGGGTAAGGTACTATCACTAGGGCACTTATAGGGTTTCTAGTAAGGTTCCTGGTGGGGTCGCCCTTTTGTTGGGGCGGTTCCCCACGTAATTAGGCAGTTTTAGGTAGGCAATTTTAGGGAATTGTTAGGTTTTATCAGTAATTTTCATTAAAAGTTATATTTTATATACCTATCTTGCCCAAAGGTATTGATATTCTCTGTGGTTTTTGTTAATAAATACTTAACAATTAATAATATGATAAGTAATAATATAAATATAATATATAATATCATAATTAAAATTATTTATCATTTAATTAATTTATTATATGTATTATTATTATTGCTATTATAAGTGTATCATAATGTCACAAAACAAGAACAAGCAGTGATGTCACTGTACAGTGAATCATGGGAAAGAGTTCCTGCACACAGTAATTATTAAAGGGGTTGTCTCAATAGATTAATTCATCTTACCTCCGTCCTGTTTTCTTGGTTTCACTTTGAATTCAGGGGCGTGATTACTGGCTTCCACTGGGCTGCAGTAGAAGCCAGGTCTGTAGCTATAGCAACCAGTGCTGGGAGCCTATCAGGAGAGATTGAACAGGTCTGTAGCTATAGCAACCAGTGCTGGGAGCCTATCAGGATAGATGAAACAGATCTGTAGCTATAGCGACCTGAGGAGCTGATGCAGCCCATACAAGAGGGGATATCTAGGAATAGGTAGGACACTGTTAATGCACATATATTGCAAAGTGACTTGTTTTTGCAAGATCTTTAACATAAAAAAACAATCCCCTTTAATAGGCACAGACAGACATTCAAATTTTAATCCAATGCGTTTTTCGGATGCGTTTTTCTTATCAAAAGCGCAGCCAAAGCGCACCCAAAAGTTTGTTGCGCTTTTGGATCCGTTTTTCGGGCTCCATTGTTTCCTATGGGGATTTCACTTGCGTAAAACGCAAGCGATATTGACATGACAATTATTAAAATGGATCCGAAAAGACGCAAGTAAACCCGCAGCGGCGATCCCTCGTCTGAACGCTGATGCGTGTTTTACATTGAAATCAACCTCAATCAAACTGCACATTGTTAGATGAGTTTTTTGGATCCGTTTTGGGTCCAAAAAACTGATAAAAAAAAACGTCGTGTGAACATCCCCTTAAAGGGATTCTCTATTTTGGATTGTTTGTACAAAGAAAAATCTGACGGAGGGAAAACTGTTCTTGTTTCTCCACAGGCAGAGCGGTATGTTTGGGTTAACAGCACGTCCGCACACTCCCAGAATGTTGCCAAGGCGAAATACGAATTCTTATTTGGTGAACCCAAGCCAACAGCGGGTGACGAAGAGCCAGGTAAGGAGGTGGACCATTGTATGTTCTAGACAGTGACATGTGACCCTAGGGAGGGGGACTAGCGGAGGGTCAGATATGGAGCAGTAGCTCTGTCTGCTTCACCATTAAGCCCTTAGAAAGGACCCGTGGGTGTTCCTGATAAGTTCTTGTGTTCCCCATGAAATAACAATTCTGGAGCAACTTTCCTATAGGTACTTGTGTAGGTGCTGTTCCTCTGTTATTCTCTTTATGACTGAATTTGTCAACTGGGTGTTACAATTGGAGGGTGTTCAAGTTATATAGTGAGGACCGTTTTATTAATTAAAAATTTTTTTTATAATTTTTTTTTTTAATAATTTAAAATTTAAAATTTTTTTAAATGGGGTTTTGGCTTTTCCTCTTTTTTTTTTCCCCCGGGAAATTTTTTTGACTGAATCTGTCAACTGGGTGTTACCAATTGGAGGCGTGTCCCTGCATAGTTTGATAGTGAGGACGGGGACACACCCAAAGCTGGAATGGCAACACCCAGCTGACTGATTCAGGAAGAATAACAGAGGCACAACACATCCTAGTCAACTGGGTGTTGCAAATTGGGGAGGGGTGTCTCTACACAATCTGACACTGACAGTCAGTCTGTGCATGGACACGCCTCTCTGATAACTGGAATGGTAACACCCAGCTGACTGATTCAGTAATACATTTCTAGGAGGAATAATAGAGGAATAACACTATATAGTTAACTGGAAGGGGCAGGAAGGGGGTGTCTCTGCACAATCTGACATTGACCAATTAGTGTTGACAGTCAACGTGTGCATGGACACACCCCTCTGATAACTGGAATGGTACCGCCCAGCTGACTGATTCAGTAATACATTTCCAGGAGGAGTAACAGAGGAACACCAAACCTTAGTCAACTGGGTGTTACAAATTGGGGAGGGGTGCACAATCTGACATTGATCAATTAGTGCTGACAGTCAATGTGTGCATGGACACGCCCCTCTGATAACTGGAATGGTACCGCCCAGCTGACTGATTCAGTAATACATTTCCAGGAGGAGTAACAGAGGAACACCAAACCTTAGTCTACTGGGTGTTACAAATGGGAAGGGGTGCACAATCTGACATTGATCAATTAGTGCTGACAGTCAATGTGTGCATGGACACGCCCCTCTGATAACTGGAATGGTACCACCCAGATGACTGATTCAGTCATACATTTCCAGGAGGAGTAACAGAGGAACAGCACAACACAGGGTTATAAGAGAAGAGGCTCCAGAATTGTTATTTCACAGGGAACAGATTTACTAAAACAAAGCACCTTCTCTTATAACTCTGTGTTGTGCTGTTCCTCTGTTATTCCTCCTGGAAATGTATAACTTAATCTGTCAGATGGGTGTGACCATTCCACCTTTAAAAAGGGGTTTGTCCCTGTACGCACTGTGACCACTGATTGGATAATGTCAGACTGTGCGAGAACACATCCCTAATTTTTGGCACCCATTAATAAATTTCCAGGAGGAATAACAGAGGGACAGCATAACATAGTCAACTGGATGTCACCAATAGGGGGGTGTTTCTGCACAATCTGACATTAACCAATCAGTGCTGACAATCAGTGTGTGCAGAAACACGCCCCTTTGAAAACTGGAATGGTAACACCCACCTGACAGATTCAGTAATACATTTCTAGGTGGAATAACAGAGGGACAGCACAACATAGTAATAGGAGTAATTCCTCATAGGAATAACACTACATCGTTAAGTGGATGTCGCAAATTGGAGAGGGGGATGTCTCTGCACTGTCTGACAATATCCAATCAGTTCATGCTAGTGAGGTTAGGGACACACCCCTATGAAAACTGGAATGGTAACACCCACCTGACAGATTCAGCAATACATTTCTAGGAGGAATAAAAGGGGAATAGCACAACGTAGTCAACTGGATGTCACAAATGGGGGGGGGGGGTAATCTATGCACAATCTGACATTAACCAATAAGTGCATCCCGGGACAAGCCCCTTTTAAAGGTGGAGTGGTCACACCCAGCTGACAGATTCAGTAATACATTTCTAGGAGGAATAACAGAGGATTAACACTACATAGTTAACTGGAAAGGGCTTGGGGGGTTGTCTCTGCACTGACTGACATTATCCAAATGGGCAGGGACACGCCCTTTTGATAACTGGAATGATAACGCCCACCTGACAGATTCAGTTAAACATTTCCAGGAGGAATAACAGAGGGACAGCATAACATAGTCAACTGGATGTCACAAATGGGGGGGAGGGTGTCTATGCACAATCTGACATTAACCAATCAGTGCTCACAGTCAGACTGTGTAGAGACTCGACCCTTTGAAAACTGGAATGGTAACACCCACCTGACAGATTCAGTCATACATTTCTAGAAGGAATAACAGAGGAATAACACTAAATAGTTAACTGAATGTTAGAAATTGGAGGGGTGGTGTCTCTGCACTTTCTGACATTATCCAATCAGTGTCTACACTGAGGGCATGGGCACACCCTGTTGAAAACTGGAAGGGTAACACCCATTTGACTGATTCAGTTACACATTTCTAGGGTGAATAACAGAGGAACAGCGCAACACAGAGCTCTAGGAGAAGATGCTCCAGAGTAATAATTTACTAAAACAGACATGTCATGTCGTGTATGATGCCGAAAACAGCAGTGTGAACATACCCTAAAGGGGATGCAGCACTGAATCCGCATGATCGCCGCCTTCTCAGCGATCATAAAGTGATAATATATCCAACCAATACGCTATCATTTTATAAGATGGGAATACTTATTTAATTTGTTCACTTTTTTGCATTATTTTTGATTATTTTATTTTTTAAATATTATTATTTTTTTAAATAAATATTATTTATTATTTTTTAATAAATATTATTTATTTATTATTTTTTTTATAAATATTATTTATGTATTATTTTTTATAAATATTATTTATTTATTTTTTATAAATAATATTTATTATTTATTTATTATTTTTTTTTATAAATATTATTATTATTATTATTTTTTTTTGTAGCATATGTTTTGTTTGAGGGTGAAATCTGGGTAATTTCTACTTTTTTTAAGTATAGTGAATTGACACTAATATAAAGTGTTTAAAGGGCTTCCCCGTTTTTTCTCACATAGCAATGCTATGACTAAGGGATAGTGCTTCCCGAAACGCGTCAGTGTTCCTGCTGCTTTCCTTGCTTTTGTACTGTGGATTGTATCGCTGTTCATCAATAAAGGATCCTGGTTTTACCTCCCACGTGCCGGACTGCTTCTTCCTTCCTTCCTGCGCTCCTCCCAGCCGGTCCCTGCTTCCTGTCTAAGCTCCTTGAGTGCACCTGGGTGAGCTGACTACGTTGAATTTCTTTGCTATTTCACTTGCCGCGGTCGCATTTCACAGAAGAGGGTGAAACCCTTAGTAAATATCACCTGACTAAATGTCACATCTGTGTCCGTACGTTTGTCTCTGATGTGTTGGTGTCTCATTGGTGTTCTTTCAAGTTGTTGTTGTGATCTGTGCATTATTCCGGATACAGATCTATAGGGGACCCCTATCGAAATCTAGCTTCAGTTTGGACTCTGTGAACCCGGTTTGACTCCGACATTTGATAAATTAGTTGGTTTTTAAAGGGGTTTTGCCACACAGTAAAATTGACGTGGGAAGCTTGCAAATTAAATAACATTTTTTACCGTTTATAATTTTTAAAAATTCTGTCCCGTTTTTGTTTCAGCTGCTCCCTTAGTGATCCATAGGGTACAGCTCATCTCCAGGGGATACGACCAGTGATGAGAGCTCCTAAGTCCTGGCCGCACATGCTCAGACATCACCTCTCCTCTCTGGCAGCTACTTTCAGTCTCTTTTCTGCTTTGTAATCACACACAGTCACTGCTGAGCGAGTATTCAACTCCAGGTGCTGTCACTGTATTCCCGTTCTCCGTACTAATTAGTAATCACACACAATCACTGCTGAGCGATTGTTCAACCCCTGGTATTGTCATTCTACTCCCGTCCTCTGTACTCCTTAGTAATCACACACACTCACTGCAAAGCAAGTGTTAAACCCCAGGTGCTGTCATTCTACTCCGGTCCTCTGTGCTTCTTAGTAATCACACACACTCGCTGCTGAGCGAGTGTTCAACCCCAGGTGCGGTCATTCTACTCCCTTCCTCTGTCCTCCTTAGTAATCACACACACGCACTGATGAGTGAGTGTTTAATTCCAGGTGCTGCCATTCTACTCCCGTCCTCTGTACTCCTTAGTAATCACACACACTCACTGCTGAGCAAGTGTTCAAACCCAGGTGCTGTCATTCTACTCCCGTCCTCTGTACTCCTTAGTAATCACACACACTCACTGCTGAGCGAGTGTTCAACCACAGGTGCTGTCATTCTACTCCTGTCCTCTGTACTCCTTAGTAATCACACACACTGACTGCTGAGCGAGTGTTCAAACCCAGGTGCTGTCATTCTACACCAGTCCTCTGTAATCCTAAGAAATAACACACACTCACTGCTAAGAAAGTGATCAAACCCAGGTGCTGTCACTTTACTCCCGTCCTCTGTGCTCCTTAGTAATCACACACACTCACTGCTAAGCAAGTGTTCAAACCCAGGTGCTGTCACTTTATTCCCGTCCTCCGTACTCATTAGTAATCACACATACTCACTGCTGAATGAGTGTTTTATCCCAGGTGCTGCCATTCTACTCCCATCCTCTGTACTCCTTAGTAATCACACACACTCCCTGCTAGCAGTGTTCAACCCAGGGCTGTCACTTTTTTTTCCGTCCTCGTACTCATTAGTAATCAAAATACTCACTGCTGAATGAGTGTTTTATCCCAGGTGCTGCCATTCTACTCCCATCCTCTGTACTCCTTAGTAATCACACACACTCCCTGCTGAGCGAGTATTCAACCCCAGGTACTGTCACTTTACTCCCGTCCTTTGTACTCCTTAGTAATCACACACACTCACTGCTTAGCGAGTGTTTAACCCCAGGTGCTGTCATTCTACTCCCATCCTCTGTACTCTTTAGTGCAAATAAATGAAAAGAAAAAAAGAAACCTCAATCAAGTATGTGCACTGAGAAAATCCACATGCTTCGCTCTTGCAGGGATTTGAACCCAGAACCCCTATATTGGAAGGCAGAAGTGGTAGCCACTCAGCTTCATTGTAGCTACTCACAGTTCTTTACATCAACAGACCTTGGTTTGACTAGAGTGAGCGCACTGTGGGGAAAGGCAGGGTGATGTCAAGCCTTCTGGGTCACATGACCTGCAGTCATACACGCCCACTTTTGAACACACTGAAAGCTGAAACAAACCAGACATGAAATGCCTTCGCGGTAAAGCCCTTTAATATACAAAGACAATCTTGTCCAAGCAATTCACTAGTCCAGATCCTCGGACTTTAGAAAGCTGCTGGTTTTGCTTACTCTGGCTCCCTTATTTCTCGGTTGTGGATCCGCTCCCCTTTAAAGGTCTAGAGGTAGGAGTAAAGGACACAAAATAGTGCAGTAAAATAATTATTGCAGATACTCACAGCTTTCATGAAAATACATTTCACAACGGTGAAATGGGTGCAGAGATGAAAAATTTCACGTGGGGGCAGATAAGCATGGTTTGATATATCAAATGTCACAAAAATATATAGAGCTGTATGCACAAAATGCGTCACCCACTCTATCCAATGATTGACACCATAGTTGCCAACTTTTGAAAGTGGATAAGTTGGAGGTGGAAGAGGGAGGCGCGAGTAGCCTGTCTTTTTGGTGTACCACGCCCCTTAAAAAAATCCACACCCACTCCACCTAACTGCATAACAGCTTTGGAAGAAAGCCAGGTGGATGCCCCCTCTAGCCAGGTAGTGCCCTTATAGCCAGGTAGTAGCCCCCCATAACCAGGTAGGGCCCCTTACAGGCAGGTAGAGGCCCCTTGTAGCCAAGTAGAGCCCAATTTGTAGCCAGGTAGTGCCCCCTTTGTAGCCAGGTAGAGCCCTCTTGTAGCCAGGTAGAGCCCCCATTGTAGCCAGGTAGTTGCCTATAGCTAATAAAAATAAAATAATAAAAGCCACTCACCTCACCAGGCTCCTGCAGCTCCGGACATCTCCCGGCCGACCGAGTCAGCGTCGCAGGGGGAGTGAGGGCAGCCGCGCGTCACTCCCCCTGCGACACTGAGGTGTATGTACAGCACACACCGGCCAGGTACATACAGGGGGAGAAGGGAGGAGGGGAACGATCCCTCCTGCCTCCTCCCTGTACGGCAGCTGCTGTCTGACTGTGCTGCTGCGGCCACACAAGTCAGTGAAAGTCGCGGGTGGGTGAAGCTGTAGGAGCGGCCTGGCAGCGCCAGAGTAGCGCCCCAGCGCTACTCTGGCGCCGCGGTCATTTAAAGATCCCCCCCTGCCTGCCGGAGTGGCGGGGGAGGAGAGTTGGCATGTATGATTGACACCCACCTGTATACTGTGGCCGTCACGTCAGTAATGGTAACAGGGAAAAGCTCTGGGTTTATACATACTGTAGGAATAATTTGGTAGGGTTAGCCGAGGTGCAGTGACATCCGTCTGCTCTGGGGCCCCATACACAGTAGGGTTAGCAGAGGTGCAGTGACATCCGTCTGCTCCGGGGCCCCATACACAGTAGGGTTAGCAGAGGTGCAGTGACATCCGTCTGCTCTGGGGCCCCATACACAGTAAGGTTAGCAGAGGTGCAGTGACATCCGTCTGCTCCTGGGCCCATACACAGTAGGGTTAGCAGAGGTGCAGTGACATCCGTCTGTTCCGGGCCCCATACACAGTAGGGTTAGCAGAGGTGCAGTGACATCCGTCTGCTCCGGGGCCCCATACACAGTAGGGTTAGCAGAGGTGCAATGACATCCGTCTGCTCGGGGCCCCATACACAGTAGGGTTAGCAGAGATGCAGTGACATCTATCTGCTCACGGACCCTCATACACAGTAGGGTTAGCAGAGGTACAGTGACATCAGTCTGCTCCGGGGTCCCATACACAGTAGGGTTAGCAGAGGTGAAGTGACATCCATCTGCTCCAGGGGCCCCATTACACTGTAGGGTTAGCAGGGTGCATGACATCCATCTGCTCCGGGGCCCCATACACTGTTCGGTTAGCAGAGGTGCAATGACATCTGTCTGCTCCTGGCCCCATACACAGTAGGGTTAGCAGAGGGGCAGTGACTACTGAATTGCTCCGGGGCCTCATCACACTAGGGTTAAAGAGGTCAGGCATCCGTCGCTCCGGGGCTCCATACACGATAGGGTTAGCAGAGGTGCAGTGACATCTGTCTGCTCCAGGGCCCCATACACAGTGGGGTTAACAGAGGTGCTGTGACATCCGTCTGCTCCGAGCTCCATACACAGTAGGGTTAGCAGAGGTGCAGTGACATCCGTCTGCACCAGGCCCCATACACAGTAGGGTTAGCAGAGGTGCAGTGATAGCAATGAGAAATATGTGTGAAGACGGCCTATCACACCTTATAAAGCCACCAAGCCAGCGCACCACATGTGACTTACCTCATGGGCTATGTGCTGCCACCGCCAAAAGTAAGAAGTGGTCATAATAAAGTGACTTGGCTGTGGGGCATCTATAGTTTAATTTAATGATATTTTTGCTGCCTCCTGCTATCAGAACAAATCCATCAATTGTCGGCTGTCATCATCAGCAACATATGCTTAGTCAGCTAGCAACAAACTCAGTGCGTCTGTGCACACTTATTATTTAGTTCGCTAATGTAAAGCCTTTATAAGTATTATGGGAGCTGGCAAGTTCTAAGGAAGTGTCCTGTACTTTGCAAAGATGGTGGTTGTGGGGGTGTACATACTTACTTGCAGTTGTTCTCAGCTTGCGATGTGTCATAGGGAAGCCATTTTTTAAACAAATATTGCTATAAACGGATTAGGAGTAGAACCACGACAAGGAGCAGTATCTAAGGAGCCCCCCTTTAATCCCTATTACAAGGCATCTGGTCTTGATCTTTGATGTGGTCACCTGCCTGGAGTTGTGGGCCTTCATCATCCGGCTCCGCAGGGCATTGCTTACAATGAAGCTTTATCAGTGTGTGATGGAGACAAAAGAGGTTCACTTATTTGCCTTTCTGTGACTCTTCCAGTCTCTCTGTATCTCTGATACAACTTGCTGATGACACTTTAAGCTCAGTGGCCACTTCCGTCTGATAGCATCCTGCTTGAAGCCTGGCAATGGCGAGGTCCTGTTGATCCATTGTAAGTGTTGTCTTGGTCTCATGATGTCACAATGTGAACAGCAGGATGAGGAGGACGGTTTAACCCCTTAAGCTGAACGCCTGAAAAGTAGTTAATGACCAGAATATTTTTTTAGTTTTTGCCTCCTTGCGCTTCAACCATTGTAACTTCTTTATTTTTTCAATGACGCAGTTGGATGAGGCCTCGTTTTATTCAAGACAAGTTGTACTTTATGGGGAAATAGTTTAAGTTCACTTATAAATAATTGCAGTATTTTATTTTTTTTAAACTATTTTTTGTTTTTTTTAATTTTTTTTTTACACCATTCACATTTTGCACTTAATAATTTGTTAGATTAATTCTACAGGTCATTACGGTCGTGTGGATACCTAATATGTGTAGGGGTTTTTTGTGTGTGTAATTTATGCACAATTATTTTTTATTAAATATTTATTTATTATTTATTTTTTTATTCTTTTTTTTACACTTTTTATGTTTTTTTTTTACTTTTTTTTTTTTACTACCATGAAGGGAGAACTGTTTTACATTTTTTTTAAAAATTTTTTTTTATAATTAGTAATGTATTAGCATATTCATATGTGCTAATACATTCTAATCTGTGTCACTTTGACACAGGCAGTAATTAGGACAGCACACAGTGCGTCCTAGTCACAGGCTTCCTACACAGACAGCCCTGGTGCTATTCTAGGTCCCCAGGGCTGACTGTGCAGCCGTTCCCCGGGCTCTGTCAGGTCACTGGGTGTTCCGATCACCCGACAGAGCAGGGGATCCCTTTGATTTCGCTGTGGTAACGCTCCGCCGCAATCAAAGGGTTAAAGCAGCGGGTTGCGGAGGTTTCCTCCGCTCCGCGATGCTTGCAGGAGCTGCGCTGGGATCAGGAGTGTGTAGTACAGCCCCGATCCTAGTGCAGCTGCGGCGCCCGGAGCCACAAACCCCAATGTCTGCAGCGACGTCTAAAGTCGGCGGGCGGTTGTTAAGGAGATAAATCCCAATTCACATTGATCCCCTAAATGTATTGGGCGATTCAGGGATCAAACACCTGTAGGGAATTTTGCCATTCAGCTCCTTGTTAGAGATCAGCAAGTTGTGCAAAAAGTCCTGAGACACCGAACAGTTGGACATGGTCAGCTAAAGGGGAGAGATGGGGCATTTAGTGCATGTCTACCACTCGCAGCGCTGGCTGGAGAGCTGGCCGCGCATGCGCAGTCGCTCTCCGTTCTTTGGGATTTCCAAGGACAGCCGAGCGGTGCGTTCGACTCTGCTCGGAACTCCCATAGAACAGAATGGAGAGTCGTGTGCAAGCGCAACCGACTCTCCAGTCTGCACGGAGAGATTCAGGGGCCAGATGCCGAGATAGGTGCGGGTCCCAGAGTTGGGACCTCACCTATCAAACAATGATGGCAATATCCCATCATTGTCTTTGGTGGCAAAACCCCTTTAAGTACAGCTCTGATCCTGCACTGGGAGCCGTAAAACCCCTCTTTCGGGCAGCAACGTCTTGTGACACCGCAGTATGAACGACCTGAAACACCCACCGCGAATGACGTTGGTCAGTGATTAAAGGGGTCATCTCACTACAGGAATCGCTGCTTTTTATGTTAAAGATCTTGCAAAAAAAATGTCACTTTGCAGTATACATCCATTAACAGTGTCCTACCTATTCCTAGATAATCCCTCTTGTATGGCTGCATCAGCTCCTCAGGTTGCTATAGCTACAGACCTGTTCTATCTCTCCTGATAGGCTGCCAGCACTGGTTGCTATGGCTACAAACCTGTTCAATCTCTCATTGTAGGCTGCCAGCACTGGTCGCTATAGTACAGACCTGTTCGATCTCTCAGTTAGGCTCCAGCACTGGCCCACTATTAGCTTACAGGGCCTGTTCGATCTCTCACGATGGGCCTGCCAGCACTTGTTTGCTATAACCTACAGAACCTGTTGATTCCTCCTGATAGGATGACCAGCGCTGGTCACTTAGCTACAGACCTGTTCAATGCCCTCTCCTGATAGGCTGCCAGCGTTGGTCACTATAGCTACAGACCTGTTCAACCAGGCTGCCAGCACTGGTTGCTATAGCTACAGACCTGTTCAATCTCTCCTGATAGGCTGCCAGCACTGGTCGCTATAGCTACAGACCTGTTCGATCTATCCTGATGGGGCTGCCAGCACTGGTTCGCTAAGCTACAGACCTGTTCGATCTCTCCTGATAAGGCTGCCAGCACTGGTTGCTATAGCTTATAGGACCTGTTTGATCTCTCCTGATAGGCTGCCAGCACTGGTCGCTTATGCTACAGACCTTTTCATCTATCCTGATGGCTGCCAGCACTGGTATCTATAGCTACAGACCTGTTTGATCTCTCCTGATAGGCTGCCAGCACTGGTTGCTATAGCTACAGACCTGACTTCTACTGCAGGAGAGATGAATCAATGTAGTGAGACAACCCCTTTAAGGGGTTAAAAACAGACTGTAAACGTAGACCTCAATAGAAAATCTATGTTGAAGTCCACACGACTCAGATTTTCTGAAGTCGGATTTCAAAATTGCTGTATTTTCCAAAAACTTAGAACATGTTCAATAATGTGCTTTATGTCACTCGGGAAACAGCAAAAAAAATGTACTATTAAAGTCAATGGGATGGCATGCAAAACATGCAGAAAGCTTTGAGTGTGTTTTTTGCCATGAATTTTTGATCCAAAAACTCAGTTGTGCTCTACGAAGCAAGAAACAATTGGAAAACTGAACCCGAAACTTAAATTTATTACAAAGCCACAAAAAACAAAAACCGAGTTAAAAATCTTTGGGTTCTTGTGTAAAATATCGTTTAAATACTCGCCGGAAGACACAGTTTTAGGATTCAGAATCCGACGAGTATTTTGTCCTTTGTCGTGTGGACAGAACCATAGGCTGTGTACAATTGTAGAGAGAAAGCAGAGCACCTGCTGCAAACTCTAGACTTCTAAACACACAGAGCTCACATCCAGCATGTGGGGCGTTCTCCCATTAAGGGTATGTTTTTGCATGCCGTAATTTGGCACGTTATTGCGCTACAAAACCCCCGAATTACACCCCGAAAATATAGTAATTCATAGCTCTCATTGAAAGGGGAGAAGATTTGACATGTCATTTCTTCCCAACACGCAAATGAAAGTCAATGGGAGTCAGCGCTTTAGAAGTACGTGCTGGCCAACGCCTACTTCTAAAACACCCGCCGTATTGCGGCGGGTACAGTATGCGCTGCAATGCGCCGTGTGAACATGTCCTAATACATGAGAAAATCGGGCGTTAGGCGCAGCTGCAATTTGAATATCAGAAGTCTGAAAATTACTGTAGGAATTAATTTTTTTTAACCTTAGTAACTATAATTTTTTCATGTCAAAAGGTGTCCATAAACTTTCAAGCTCCTGGAAGCAACTTCTGTTGGATCACAATGGTCCTTATGTATGAAAACTGACTAGCTGTAAGACTGTCTTTGTTGCCCATAGCAACCAAACAGAGCTCGTAGCAACCAATCAGAGCTCATAGCGACCAATCAGAGCTCACTTAGCAGACCATGACCAGGCAACCAAACAGAGCCCTACACCGATCAGAGCCCATATCGACAAGCCATAGCAACCAATCAGAGCCTCGACCAGAGCGTAGCACCAATCAAGTAGCCCCATAGCAACCAAATCAGAGCCCATAGCAACCAGAGCTCATAGCGACCAATCAAAGCAACTAATCAGCGCTTATAGCAACCAATCAACGGCCATAGCAACCAGAGCCTGTAGCAACCTGAGCCCAGAGCAACCAATCAGCTCATAGCGACCAATCAGAGCCCATAGCGACCAGTCAGAGCCCATAGCGACCCATATACCCTAAGCCTCCCGAAAATCAGTTTCCTCCCCATAGAACACATCAACTACCGAGGATCAAGGCCGCACTCCAATTAAGGCGAATTAACCCATGAAGCCTCCAAGTAGCGACCAATCAGAGTAAGCCCATAGCACCATCAGAGCGCCCCTTCATAGCAAACCAATCAGAGCCCAAAAGCCCAACCAGAGCCTGTAGCAAATGAGCCAGAGAACCATCGTCATAGCGACCAATCAAGAGCCCCATAGCGACAAATCAGAGCCCATAGCGACCAGTCAGAGCCCATAGCGACCAGAGCTCACAGCAACCAGAGCTTACAGCAACCAATCAGAGCCTATAGACACCAATCAGAGCCCATAGCAACCAATCAGAGCCCATAGACACCAATCAGAGCCCATAGTGACCAATCACAGCCCATAGCGACCAGTCAGAGCCCATAGCGAACAATCAGATCTCAAAGCGACCAATCAGAGCCCATAGCGACCAGTCAGAGCCCATAGCGACCAGAGCTCACAGCAACCAATCAGAGCCCATAGACACCAATCAGAGCCCATAGTAACCAATCAGAGCCCATAGACACCAATCAGAGCCCATAGCGACCAGTCAGAGCCCATTGCGACCAGATCAGCACTATATCGAAACAATCAAAGCCCATAGCGACCCATCAGAGCCATAGTTGAACAGTCAGAGCCATAGACGACCAGAGTCACTGCTAACCAATCAGAGCCATAGAACCAATTCAGACCGCTAGATACCAATCAGAGCCCATAGATACCAATCAGAGCCCAGCTTTTATTTTCCAGAACACTATATGAAATGAAAGCTGAGCTCTGATTGGTTGTCATAAGCTCTGATTGGTTGCTATGGGCAACAAGGAAAAACTTATTGCTAGACCGTTTTCATACATAAGGCCCATTCAGGTTGTCTCTGGATTGCAGATAGATCAGCAGCCCTTTATTGAATCTACGTGGTCAGCTTTAATGTAGCCATAAAATAGCTGTGGGGCACAGTCCTCGACCCCACCTACACCATAAATAAGCACATTTGTCTCCGCAAACATGCACATTCTTTTGTAGGGAGAGGCAGGAAAGATCCATAGCAAAACTTACCTCCCAGGAGAACCTTCTAGAAGGACAGTCAGGGAATACTAGGAGTCGTAGTCTTACCGTGCAACAGCTGAGGAGCTGCAGATTGGAGATCACTGCTGTACAAATATATGTTGGACTGGGCCAGGTTTGGATTGCTTTAATCACATGACGGCCGCCCGTAGAACGTATATGTCTGGACGGTGGTCGCTTTTACTCTGCACAGCTGCTGGAGTGGAGAGCCGGCTGTCAGTGGGCATCTGGGGTTCTCCACTGAGAAGACAGGGATGGTTTATTACTGTCCCTGGCTTCCCAGTCGTGGTACAGCTGCATGGATGGAGAGCTGGCTGTCAGCGATAGCTTGGTCTCCTGTGAGAAGGCAGCGATGGTTTATTACCAACCCTGCCTTCCCAATTGCAGTATTCACAGGACGTTCTGGAACTATTGTAAGCTGCATGATGGAATCCGGCTGTCACGATGACTGGTTTCCTGGATAAGGCAGGGATGATTTATTACTGTCCTTGCCTTCCAATCACAGTTCACAGAGGTTCTGTAACTAATTGTACAGCTGTGTGGATGGAGTCCGGCTGTCAGCGATAGCTTGGTCTCCTGTGAGAAGACAGCGATGGTTTATTACCAACCCTGCCTTCCCAATTGCAGTATTCACAGGACGTTCTGGAACTAATTGTACAGCTGCATGGATGGAGATCCGGCTGTCACCGATAGCTGGTTTCCTGTGATAAGGCAGGGATGATTTATTACTGTCCCTGCCTTCCCAATCACAGTATGCACAGTAGGTTCTGTAACTAATTGTACAGCTGCATGGATGGAGATCCGGCTGTCAGCGATAGCTGGGTCTCCTCTGAGAAGGCAGTGATGGTTTATTACTGTCCCTGCCTTCCCAGTCACAGTATTCACAGGACGTTCTGGAACTAATTTGTACAGCTGCATGGATGGAGTCTTGGCTGTCAATGATAGCTGGATCTCCTCTAAGAAGACAGGGATGGTTTACCACCGACCCTGCCTTATGAATCGCGATAGTTACATAGTTACATAGTTAGTACGGTTGAAAAAAGACACGTGTCCATCAAGTTCAACCAATGGTGGGGGAAATGGGTGAAGGGAGAGAGACAAGGACATTAAGTCAGCCTCACCACTGGTTAATTACCTTGAGACCCACAAGGCATGAACCAATCTGCTCCATTGTAGACCCCATCTCTGACCCCAGAGCCTCCACCAGCCAGGACTCCAGAATTTTACATGCTACCGTACACCATTATATTCTTTAGATTCCCAGTAGTTATCTAAAACCTTTCTTGAAACTCTCTACAGTTCCTCTGTGACCACTCCTCAGGTTTTGCTAATTCCACAGAATTTCACCAGTTCTTACAGTGAAGAACGCTCTTCTCCTCTGGAGAATGAATCCTTTTTTCTCTAGTTGAAGGGAATGTCCTCACAGAACATTCTGGAACGAATTGTTCAACTGCATGGATGTGCAATCCCACTACATAGACGATGGGTGTCGGCTGCTGATAGCAGTCAACAGCTGCCGGCAACAGCATGGACTGGAGCTAGCTCCATTCCATGCTATTTAACCCCTTGAGAAACATTGCCACGCACTATTTCTCACTCCGATCGGGACCCTCGATCGGTTTACATGGCAGCTGGAAGCCTTGTGAAGGCTTCCACAGTTGCCACGTTTTCTGTTTCACTACTTCCTGCCCCAGGCAGGAAGTGGTAGAACCGCTATCTTTGGACACCCTACAAAGCAATAGTTTATACAAAGCAATAGGCTGTATTAACAATTGTGCCCCATAGCGGTCAAACACCCTAGGGGGACGCCATGTAAAAGTAAAAAAAAAAAAAAAAAAAAAAAAAAATATTATATTAATTAATTATATATATATATATATATATATATATATTAATTAATATATATATATATATATATATATATATAAAGTTCAAATCTTTTCTTGTTGTTAGAGATAGGTTAATATTCTGATAAGCTTTTGTGGTTATCAAGATTGGTTTATTATGAATATTGTATGTAGAAAATTAATGACACTGTTATACATGTCCACTACTATATATCTGTATGGATTGATTTTGTGTCAATAAAATGTTGTTTAAAAAAAAAAAAAAGTTCAAATCTCCCTTTTGCCCCTTTACAAATAAAAAAAAAAAAAAAAGTTACAATCTTTACTGTCGCGTCTATAAAAGTCCGATCTATTAAAATATAACATCATTCATTACGCACGCTGAACACCGTAGAAGAAAAAAATTTCCAAACTCCAAAATTGTGGTTTTTTGGGTCATTTCACAACCCCTAAAAATTGGAGTAAAAAAAAAAAAAAAATGCCCATTATTGAAGTCCGTAGGTAGAAGTACAAAAAAGTTATTGGTCGCAGAAAATGGCACCACAGCAAAGATTGGAAAAATAGAAAATGTTTGGATTTTTTTACGGTACCAAAACATAACAGAAACCCTACCTGTTTGGTAGTGGTGGATATTTATCAACCTGTAGAATACAGAGAACACATCAATTACACCAAAGATTGAACGGTGTAAAAACAAAGGGCCACATGTATGAAAACTGTCTAGGTCTAAAATTCACTTTTTTGCCTATAGCAACTAATTACAGCATCCCTTTAATTTCATATAGTGCTCTGGAAGAATGAAAGGGGAGCTATGATTGGTTGCTAAAGGCAACAAAGTGAATTTTAGACCTAGACAGTTTTCATACATGTAGCCCAAAACTTTTTTTCACATTTTTTTCACGTTCCCCAGTATATTCTATGGTGCAGTGAATAACACCATTAGAAAGTACATCTTGTTCCACAAAATAAAAGCCCTCATAGGTCTATGTAGGTGGAAAAATAAAAAAGTTATGGCTCCGGGAAGGCGAGGAGGGAAAACCAATATGACAAAAAAAAAAAAAGCTACAACAAAAGGGAGTTAAAAAATAAAAAAAAGCTCAAACTGCAATCTTTCGCCCTGGCTCTGACAACAGAAAAACTTTAAGTCTCTGTGATGGAAGAGTTATTTCAGCGCCACTTTGGCTGTGTAAAAAAAAAAAAAAAAAGTAAAGTGAAAGACAGATGTTTTCAATTTTGACATCTTGTCCTGCAAAATAAAAGCTCACATATGTCTATGTAGGTGGAAAAATAAAAAAGTTCTGGCTCCGGGAAGGCGGGGAGGGAAAACTAACATGACAAAAAAAAAAAAAGGCTATAACAAGAGGGAGTTAAAAAACTGAAAACAAAAGAAAACAAAACAAAAAAAAGCTCAAACTGCAATCTTTAGCCCCGGCTCTGACAACAGAAAAACTTTATGCCTCTGTGATGGAAAAGTGACACATAACTTATTCCAGCCCCACTTTGGCTGTGTAAAAAAAAAAATAAAGTGAAAAACATGTTTTCAATTTTTTTGTTACACATTTTCCTTTATATTATTAGTAGGACAAGACCTCATGAAAAAATTGCATAAAAATTAAGCCTGAAGTATGACGGAAAAAAGGCCAAAAAATTAGTAGAAGAACCAAGTGCGAAAAAGTGTTTAAATCAGGTTGTGCGAAGGAGAATGAACTTGGTCAGGAAGGGGGAGAGCACCATGAGGGCCCCCGGGTTCAGCGGGGCACAGACAGTCATTTATCTCTAGGGTCTATTTCTTACAGACTTACCCATAACCTTAGACCTTACTGATAACTCCTCAGTGGTAACAACCCAGATAATAATGCAATAGAAACTAAGGGCCTTATGTATGAAAACTGCCGAGCAGCAAGACTTTTTTTGTTGCCCATAGCAACCAGAGTTCATAGCAACCAGAGCCCATAGAAACCAATCAGAGCTCATAGTAGCCAATCAGAGCTCATAACAGCCAATCAGAGCTCATAGGAACCAATCAGAGCCCATAGTAACCAGTCAGAGCTCATAGGAACCAATCAGAGCTCATAGCAACCAACCAGAACCCATAGCAACCAACCAGAGTTCATAGCAACCAATAAGAGCTCATAGCAACCAACCAGAATCCACAGCAACTAATCAGAGCTCATAGCAACCAATCAGAACCCATAGCAACCAACCAGAACCCATAACAACCAAACGGAGCCCATAGCAATTAATCAGAACCCATAGCAACCAATCAGCGCTCATAGCAACAAATCAGAGCCCATAGTAACCAATCAGAGCCCATAGCAACCAATCAGCGCTCAAAGCAACAAATCAGAGCCAATAGTAACCAATTAGAGCTCTGATAGGTTGCTATGGGCTCTGATTAGTTGCTGTGGGCTCTGATTGGCTGCTATGGGCTCTGATTAATTGCTGTGGGCTCTGGTTGCTATGGGCTCTGATTAGTTGCTGTGGGCTCTGATTAGTTGCTATGGGCTCTGGTTAGTTGCTGTGGGCTCTGATTGGCTGCTATGGGCTCTGATTAATTGCTGTGGCTCGGGTTGCTATGGCTTTGATTGTTGATGTGGGCTCTGGTTGCTATGGGCTTTGATTGGTTGCTGTGGGCTCTGATTGGCTGCTATGGGCTCTGATTAATTGCTGTGGGCTCTGATTGGCTGCTATGGGCTCTGATTGGTCGCTATGGGCTCTTATTGGTTGCTGTGTGCTCTGATTGGTTGCAGTGATCTCCGATTGGTTGCTATGGGCTCTGATTGGTGTCATGAGTTCTGATTGGTCGCTATGGGCTCTGATTGTTGCTATGGGCTCTGATCAGTCGCTATGGGCAACAGGGACAGTCTTACTGCTGGACAGGTTTCATACATAAGGCTGTGGGTGTATTTGCCTTCTCTCTGTCCGTAGCTTGGCTTTGGACACTGGCTCTGCAGATATTCAGTAGCGGCGCAGCCGGCCGCCTCGTGAAGGGGTCACTGCATGTTCTTGCGTTCTCTCGGTGTCGGAAGCGCTGAAGCTGAGCAGCGAGGCCCTGGTCTCTCGTGGGTAGAGAGGCCGTCAGAGTTTTGATGCCGCTCCGGGGGCCATTGAGACATTGTCCTGGAATGCAGCACATCTGGGATCCTTTATGGACGACTTGTCTTCAGATTGTATACAATCTGAATGAAATGGAGGCCCAGCCACATGTGGGAGCAGCGTGCAGCGCGGGGACACATCATGGAAAATGTCTACCAAAAACATATGGCGCTGGTATTCATCCACTGTCCCCCTCCTGCTACTGGGAGTGATGCGCTCCCTCAACCTACATTAGTGATTGGTCCTAGGACGACCATTGTATGATGCAACCATAATTCTATGGACAACTGGTCATTGGTTTCAGGACGACCATTGTATGATGAAACCATAAATCTATGGACAACTGGTCATTGGTTAAGGGAAGACCATTGTATAATGAAGCCATAACTCTATGGATAACTGGTCATTGATTCCTGGACGACCATTGTATGATGAGACCATAACTCTATGGAAAACTGGGAATTGACTCTGGGACAACCATTGTATGATGAAACCATAATTCTATGAACAACTATGTTCATTGGTTTCAGGACGACCATTTAATGATGAAACCATAACTCTATGGACAACTGGTCATTGGTTCTGGGACAACCATTGTATAAATGAAACCATAACTCTATAGACAACTGGTCATTGGTTTCAGGATGACCATTGTATGATGAAACCATAATTCTATGGACAACTGGTCATTGGTTTCAGGATGACCATTGTATAATGAAGCCATAACTCTATGGAGAACTGGTCATTGGTCCTGGGACAACCATTGTATGATGAAACCATAACTTTATGGAAAATTGGTCATTGGTTCTGTGACAACCATTGTATGATAAAATGATAACTCTATGGAAAACAGGTCATTGGTTCTGGGACGACCATTGTATGATGAAACCATAACTCTTTGGATAATTGATCATTGGTTCTGGACCAACCATTGTATGATGAAACCATAACTCTATGGAAATCTGGTCATTGATTCCTGGACGAGCATTGTATGATGAAACCATAAGTCTATGGAAAACTGGGAATTGACTCTGTGACAAAAATTGTATGATGAAACCATAATTATATGGACAACTATGGTCATTGGTTTCAGGGCGACCATTGTATGATGAAACCATAACTATATGGACAACTGGTCATTGGTTCTGGGACAACCATTGTATAAATGAAATCATAACTCTATAGACAACTGGTCATTGGTTTCAGGATGACCATTGTGTGATGAAACCATAATTCTATGGGAAACTGGTCATTGGTTCTGGGACGACCATTGTATGATGAAACCATAACTCTATGGATAATTAATCATTGGTTCTGGGATTACCATTGTATGATGAAACCTTAACTTTATGGAGAACTGGTCATTGGTTCTGGGACGACCATTGTATGATGAAACCATAACTCTTGGAGAACTGTTCATTGGTTCTGGACCAACCATTGTATGATGAAACCATAACTCTATGGACAACTGGTCATTGGTTCTGGACCAACCATTTTATGATGAAGCCATAACTCTATGGACAACTGGCCATTGGTGTCAGGATGTCCATTGTATGATGAAACCATAACTCTATGGACAACTGGTCATTGGTTGTGGGCCGACCATTGTATGATGAAACCATAACACTAAAGAAAACTGGTCATTGGTTTCAGGATGACCATTGTATGATGAAATTCTAACTCTATGGATGACCACTGTATGATTAAACCATATCTCTATGGATAATTGGTCATTGGTTCTGGGACGACCATTGTATGATGAAACCATAACTCTATGGAAACCTGGTCATTGTTTCTGGGACGACCATTGTATGATGAAACCTTTTTTTTTTTTTTTTTCAACTCCGCAGTAATTTATATGTAAATTCAAACTACAAATAAAAAAACTTCTCCCACATAAAGCAAGTCCTTCTACAACTGCGTCACTTAAAAGATAAAATAAAGTTACGACTGTTGAAATGCAAAAACTAAAAACTGCAACTGCATCGTTAAATAGGTTGTCTCGCTACAATGATTGGGTTTTAATTAAAAGATCTTTAAAAAACAAGCAGGTTTGCAATATATGTTCATTACAAATGTCCTACTGATTTTGAGTTATCCCTGGTAGTAGTAGTGCATCAGCTCCTGAAATCACTATAGCCACTGACCTGTTGATTTTTCTCTCACTGGCTGCCAGTGCTGGTGACTCATCAGCTTCTGAATACAGGTCGGAGCACAGAGCCCCTCCCGCACAGTATGCTTCTGTAGGAAAGGGAGGGGGAGGGCTCTGGCTTCTGTGTCTGCATGGATTAACCCTGTGTGTGCCTGCTCCCTGCTGCTCTCCACACAGATTGAGGAGAGCAGAGGTGAGGCTGATCTGTGGTCAGTACGATGTGACAGCAGTGAAGTGTGTTACTATAATCATGATGTGTCTGTGGAGCTCTGACTATACTAATAGAACAGATCAGGGGGGCATGGGAACGCTTCATATCCCTCCCTACTCTGCTGTATTAGTGACACATCCCTCCCTGCTCTGCTGTATTAGTGACACATCATGATTATAGTAACTCACTTCACAGCTGCCCTGTGTCTGTTCTGACAGGGTGTGTTTGTTGTTGCTTGAGATGTACATGGAGATTTGTATGCTAAGCAGGGGGTATAGGAACACTTGCATCCCCCCCTGCTCTGCTATTAGCATACACAGCTTCACAGACCTCTCCACACTCATAGATCAGCCCTCTCCTGTCTCCTGACTCTGTGGAGCTGACAGTGCAGCTGATCCAGCAGTGAGTAGCAGACCTAGGCAGGCACACACAGGGTTAACCCTGGCAGCAAACCCCCTCGCCCTACCCTAGAAGGAGAGCTGTCTGTGTGCTGAGGGGAGGGGGGAAGAGGGAGGAGAAGAGGCAGACAAGAGCACGCCCC
Organism: Phyllomedusa bahiana; assembly: GCA_025379985.1. Taxonomy (NCBI): domain Eukaryota; kingdom Metazoa; phylum Chordata; class Amphibia; order Anura; family Hylidae; genus Phyllomedusa; species Phyllomedusa bahiana. Next base: position 77,873 of record JAODAL010010852.1, read on the forward strand.
TGAATTCAGTTTGTCTGGCAGCATAGGATTTTTGAAGTAGGCTGAAAGCCTGTAGTGAGACAACTCCTTTAAGGCCTTTTCAGGCCCGGGGCTTAAGGGGTTAAAAGTTCTCTTCTACTTCCCTGGTGGTCTAGTGTAGGGGGGAGATTAAAGGGGTTGTCTCACTACAGGGATTGCTGCTTTTTATGTTAAAGATCTTGCAAAAACAAGTCACTTTGCAATATGTGTCCATTACCCGTGTCCTACCTATTCCTAGATATCCCCTCTTGTATGGCCTGCAATTAGCTCCTCAGGTCGCTTTAGCTACAGACCTGTTCCATCTCTCCTGATAGGCTGCCAGCACTGGTTGCTATAGCTACAGACCTGTTTGATCTCTCCTGATAGGCTGCCAGCACTGGTTGCTATAGCTACAGACCTGGCTTCTACTGCAGCCTAGTGGAAGCCAGTAAACACACCCCTGAATTTAAAATGAAAACTGGACAAATCAATGTAGTGAGACAACCCCTTTAATGGTGGTTACAAGTAACATCTGTACTAGGGGCCAGGGTGTAGCATGCAACACTTTTGCCTACTTTAAGGCTTTGTCTACACAGCATTGGCTTCTGGCTGGATTTTCGGCAGATTTAATATTTAGAATCCGACAAAGATCTGACTGTGACCAGTGCCCCATAGACCGCAATAGAAAATGCAAGCTGTAGTCTACACAACACGGATTTTCTACTGTCGGATTTGTAAACCGCCGGATTATAGAGCATGTTCTCTCTTCCGTCGGATTCCCTTACAGTCAAGGTACTGGGCCGGTGGGAAATCTGAAAACTGACCTCGCGTTTTAGTGAAAACTCGCTCCAAAAACCGCGGTACAGCGATGCTAAAATACCGTCGTATTTTCTACAGCATAATAACATAAGTGGTGTAGACATAGCCTTATATCCACAGAATCCCTAACCCATACTTGCCAACTTTTGAAAGTTGGAAAGTGGGAGAATCGAAGTGGCGGCGCTTGTTGCGCTCTGCGGCAAAAATTTGCATGACCACGCCCATCTTGTTTGTGAGCCACACCTCTTCTAAAAAGCCACACCTACTCCACCTAACTGCATAACGCAGGGGTGTCAAACTGCAGCCCTCCAGCTGTTGGGAAACTACAACTCCCATCATGCATTTGTATAATCTATAGCAGTGGGCATGATGGGAGTTGTAGTTTCCCAACAGCTGGAGGGCCACAGTATGACACCTGTGGCATAACGACTCTGGAAGAAAGCCAGGTTGTTGCCCCCACTAGCCAGATAGTGCCCCCTATATCCAGGTAGTAGCCCCTTATAGCCAGGTAGTAGCCCCCATTACCCAGGTAGTGCTCCTTATGGCCAGGTAGTGACCACTTGTAGCCAGGTAGTGCCCCTTATAGCCAGGTAGTAGCCCCCTTTATCCAGATGGTGCCTTTATCCAGGTAGTAGCCCCCTTTACCCAGGTAGTGCCCACTTGTAGCCAGGTAGTGCCCCTTATAGCCAGGTAGTAGACCCCTTTATACAGATGGTGCCCCCTTTATCCAGGTAGTGCCCCCTTGTAGTCAGGTAGTGCCCCTTATAGCTAATAAAAATAAAATAATAAAAACTACTTACCTCACCAGGTCCGCACCGTCCACTCGAGATCTCCTGGTCCGGCGGAGTCTGCCGACCGAGTAGACTCAGCGTTGCGGGGGATTGGAGTACAGCGGTGCGTCCCTTCCCTCTGCGACGCTATCTATATGTACAGCGCATCGCCGAACGCTGTACATACAGGGCAGAAGGGGAACGACCCCTCCTGCCTCCTCCCTGTACGAGCAGTCAATGACAATCGCTGGGCGGCTGAGGAGGGCAGGCGGCCGCAGTATCCGCTCTGGCGAGCGACGCCCGCCTCTAGGAACGGCCAGGTGGCGCCGGAGCAGCGCTCTGATGCTACTCCAGCGCCACGGTCATTTGAAAAACCCCCGCTGCCTGCTGGCAGCGGGAGGTTCGCTGACTCCTCCGGGAGGGCGGGAGGTGACCCCCATTAGCGGGAACCTCCCGCCCAAATCGGGAGAGTTGGCATGTATGCTATTACCTTATGTTCTCCTTCCCCCGTTCCTGCACAGAGCCCTTCTGCTTGGTGTCTCCCCCGTCCCTCCGCCCTAGACATTGAAAGTTGGCATAGTACATAGACGAAGGGAAGAGGTCGATAACTGGCGCCTCCCTCTACTCCCAAGAACATCTACCCGCTCAATGGAAGATACTCCAACAACAGACCCCAAATAAGTGTAGGTATACCCGCTCTGCGGATAGCATGGCCCGTCCTGCAGTCACAGCTCGCATTCCCATTTCTCTGTGGGTTTATGGGTGAACATATAAAATATAATTAGTCCGCTTGAGAATCCAATACATAGCTCTGAGGCATGGCACAGTGTCGTCAATGGTGGCAGAGAGCGCTGTAATTGGGTGTAATTCTGGGCATAGGTCCAGTTCTTAAGAGAGATACTGTTTGGCCGTGTTCACACGGCTTATTCAAGACGGAATTGTGAGCCGGATTGCGCTCGCTATTCCGGCTTGAATAAGGGGCGGGGCGGGGGGCGGGCCCGCCGGCCCCATAGACTTCCATTATCCACGGCGCGTATTGCGCCTGGATAATGAGCATGTCAGTTTCTCCCCGCCCGGCGGATTCGCCGAGCGGAAAGGAGCAACGGAATCCACTGTTCTCTATGAGAGCGTGGATTACCGTAATGACTGCGACGGATTGGCGCCGTACTGCAGCAAAATCCGCGCGCAGTAGGCCCAATTGCGGCAAAATAAGCCTGTGGAGGGCCCCTTTTTTATCCTGCAAAAAAAAACAAACAAGTCCATGGTTCTACACAGCGGTGTCACATTATTATGACCAGCAGCTTATACTTAAGAGTCACATTATTCAGCATGGACCACTAGAGGGGGGGATGACTCCATAATGCCAGTAGGTTGTCACGGGAATTGGAGCCGACGATCCCCAGCTCTGGGGGTCCATAGAGCCCACACACCCCCCGGGGCCCCACAGCTGTGGAGGGCCCAAGAGCCAACACCACCATCCCCAGGGGCTCCCACACTGCTGGAGGCCCAAAGAGCCAACACTCATCCGGGGGGCCCCACAGCTGCTGGGGGTCCATAACCCAAAACCCCACCACCCAGGGCCCCCAGTGCTGGGGCCCATAGAGCCAACACCCCATCCAGGGCTCCCCCCAAAAACCCCCCTTGCGGGAGGTCCATAACCCAAACACCACACCAGGGCCCCACAGTTTGCCTGGAGGATCCATAGAGCACCCACCATCCGGGGGCCCCCACTGGCTTTGGAGGATGCATAGAGCCAACCACCACCATCCAGGGGCCCACACTGCTGGAGGGTCCATAGAGCCAACACCACCATCCAGGGGTTCCACAGCTGCTGAAGGGCATAGAGCCAACACCACACCAGGGGCTCCACAGCTGCTGGGAGTCCCATAGACCAACACCACCTCCAGGGGCCCCAAGCTGCGGGGGAGGTCCAAGGGCCAACACCCACCATTTCCCAGGGGGCTTCACAGCGCGGAGGGTCCATAGAGCTAACACCACCCCCAGGGGCCCCCCACACTGCGGGAGGGTCCATAGAGCCAACCCACCATCCAGGGGGGACACAGCTGCTGGAGGAGCCTAGACCAACACCCCCACCAGGGGCCCACGCTGCGGGAGGGTCCATGAAGCCAACACCAACATCCAGGGGCCTTGCAGCGCTGGAGGGTCCATAGAGCCAACCCCATCCAGGGGCCCCACAGCTGCGGGAGGGCCTAAGCCACCATCACCATCCAGGGGCCCCACAGCTGCGGGAAAGGGTTCCATAGACCCAACCCCATCATCCGGGGGCTCACAGCTCTGGGGGGAGCCATAGAGCCAACACCACCTCCAGGGCCCCCACAGCTGCTGGAGGGTCCATAGAGCCAAACCCACCACCGGGGCTCCCACAGCTGCGGGAGGGTCTATAGCCAACACTCCCATCCGGGGACTCCCACCTGCTGGAGGAGCCATGAGTAAACACCCCCATCCAGGGGCCCACAGCTTTTGGGGGTATAAGCCAACACCACCACCCGGGGGCCCCAAGCGCTGGAGGGCCCCAAGAGCCAAACCACCATCCGGGGGCCCCACAGCGCGGAGGGTCCTAGAGCCAACCCACCACCCGGGGGTCCACAGCGGCTGGGGGGGTCCATAGAGCCAAAACCCCCACCATCCAGGGGGCCCCACAGCTGCGGAGGGTCCTAGAGCCACACCACCATCCAGGGGCCCCCAGGCTGGATGGGCCATTGAGCCAACACCACCACCAGGGGCCCCAACAGCTGCTGGGGGGTCCTAGAGCAACACCACCACCAGGGGCCCAAAAGTGCTGGAGGGGTCAATTTAGGGCTAACACCACCATCCAGGGCCCCACAGCTGCGGGGGGAGGGTTCCCCCAAGAGGGCCCCAACACCACCTCCAGGGGCCCCACAGCTCTGGAGGACCCATAGAGCCAAACCCACCACCACCCAGGGGGCCCCACGTGCGGAGGGTCCATAGACCAACACCCCCCCATCCAGGGCCCCAAAGCTGCTGGAGGGCCCCCTAGGCAAAACACCCCCATCCGGGGGCCCCCACAGCTTTGAAGGGGGCCATAGGCAACACCACCATCCAGGGCCCCACAGCTGCTGGAGGGTCCAAAAAGCCAACACCACAAACCAGGGCCCACAGTTGGGGGGACCATAAGCCACACCCCCACCAGGGCCCCACAGTGTGGAGGGTCATAAGCCAACACCACCTCCGGGGGGACACAGCTGGGAGTCCTGAGAACACCACCTATAGGGCCCCCAAAAGCTGTGGGAGTCCTGGCCCCCCCACCAGGGGCCCCACAGCTGCTGGAGGGAAATAAGCCAAACCAATAGGGCCCCAGGCTGGAGGGGACATAGAGCCAACACCACCATCCCAGGGGCCCCAAGTGCGGGGGTCCTAAGCAAACCTCCCCACCCGGGGGGGCCCACATCCTTGGGGTTTCTCTCGGGGGCCCATCCCGGGGGTTGAGGGTCATGAACCTCTGTTTCCTTTCCCCAACACAAGGGTTAGCAGAGGTGCAGTGACATCGTCTGCTCCGGGGGCCCCATAAAGGGGGGTTAGCAGAGGTGCAGTGACATCCTCGCTTGAGGCCCCATCCCAAGTGGGGTTAGCAGAGGTGCAGGGGACACCGTCTGCCCCCAAGGCCCCATACCATGGGGAGCAGAGGGCAGTGACTCCGTCTCCCGGGCCCATACACATGGGGGTTAGCAGAGGGCAGGACATCCGTCGCTCCGGCCCCCCAAAACACAGAGGGGTAGCAGGGTGCAGTGACATCCGCGCCCGGGCCCCAACACAGTGGGGGTTAGCAAGGTGGGACATCCGTCTGCTCCGGCCCCAACACAGTGGGGTTTTTAGCAAGGGGCATGATTGTCTTCCGGGGGCCCCATACACAGAGGGTTTGCAGATGTGCATGACATCGTCCCCCGGGGCCCATCCCAGTAGGGTAGCAGAGGTGCGGACATCTCTGTTTCCGGGGCCCATACCCATGGGTTTTGCAGAGGTGCAGTGACATCCGCTGCCCCCGGGGCCCATCAAAATGGGGTTAGCAAGTGCAGTGACATGTCTGCTCCGGGGCCCCATACCAGGGGGGTTGCAGAGGTGCATACCCCCGTCTGTCCGGGCCCCTACCAGTAGGGGCAGGGGGTGCATTCATCCGTCTGCTCCGGGGCCCCCATACACAGTAGGGTTACAGGGTGCAGTGACATCCGTCTGCGGGGGGCCCCATACACGTGGGGTTAGCAGAGGTGCAGTGACATCTTCCCCCGGGGGGGCCCCCATACACAGTGGGGTTTTTAAAAGCAAGGGCAGTACACCCCGTCTGCTCCGGGGCCCCATAACGTGGGGTTAGCAGGGTGCTGCACCGTTCCCCCGGGGGGCCCCAAAAACATAGGGTTAGCAGGGGTGCATGACATCCGTTGCCCGGGGCCCATAACAGGGGGGTTAGCAGGGGCAGTGCACGTCGCCCCCGGGGCCCATACACAGTGGGGGTTAGCAAGTGCAGTGAATCCTCGCTGGGGGCCCCATACCATAGGGTTACAGGGGTGGTGACATCCGTCTGCCCAGGCCCCATACCAAAAATAGGGTTTAGCAGAGGTGCAGTGACACCCTCTGCTCCGGGGGCCAGCCAGTAGGGTTAGAGAGGTGGTGACATCTTCTGCCCGGGGGGCCCCAACACATAGGGTACAGAGGTCATGACATCGTCTGCTCCGGGGGCCCCATACCGTGGGGTTACCCGAGGTGGGGTTTTTCCTTTTGTTCCCCACCCTTGGTCAAAAGCCAAATCCTCCCCCGAAAATTATTTTACCATGAAGTAACGGGATATGTGTAGACGGCCTATCCCACCTTCTATACCCACCAGCGCACCACAGGGGGCTTTCACCTCTGCTGCATCAGTAACCTGCAAAGAGTCTGGGAGACGTTACATAACTGGTTCTACAGAAGTTAAATGTTGTGGAAGTTGTGAAGGTGAAAGAAGCTCCTAGAGATTAACCCAAAAGTTTTGGGGAACGTTTCCCGACCAGGGGGTAAAAAGGGCTTTGGCCAGGTCCACGTGTGATGAGCTCGCCGCGCTCCGCTCTGTAACACATCCTCCTGCTTCGTTTGGATTCATCCTTGGCTTGTAGAAATGTCTAAACTTAGCTAATGAGATGCAAAGGCCGAAAAGGGGCCTCGGTCCCAAAAGCCCTTCCGGGGAAAGGGAAAGGACTTTGCAAGAGGCCCCCCTCCCCCTGATTTGAAGTCTCGGGGTTATCGCTCCTCCCACTGATAGAATGTCTCGGTGTTATGCTCCTCTCCCAAGATTTAAAAATCTCGGGGGTTATGCTCCTCTCCAATGTTAGAATGTCTCGGGGGTTATCGCTCCTCTCCCACTGATTTAAAATTTTCGGTGTTATCCTCTCTCCCACTCATTAAATGTCTCTGTTATCGCTCCTCTCCCACTATTTTAAAAGTCCGGGGTTTTCGCTCCCCTCCCCCCTATTAAATTCTCGGATGTTATCACTCCTCTCCCACTGATTAAATGTCTCGGTGTTTTTCGCTCCCCCTCCCACTTTATAATGTCTCGGGTGTTACGCTCCTCTCCCCCCTCATTAAAAATGGTCTCGGTGTTTATCGCTCCTCTCCCCCGATAAAGTCTCGGATGTTATCTCCCCCCACCCTTTTAAGTCTCGGTGTTATCCTCCTTCCCACTGATTTTAAGTCTCGGAGTTATCGCTCCTCTCCCACTATTTAATGTTCGGGGGGTTTATCCTTCCCTCCCCCCTATTTTAATGTCTCGGATTAATGCTCCTTCCCCTGATTATAATGTCTCGGATGTTATCGCTCCTCTCCCCTGATTAAATTCTCGGGGGTTATCGCTCCTCTCCCCTCTTTATAATGTCTCGGGTGTTATCGCTCTAACTGATTAAAAGTCCGTCTGTTTTCGCCCTCTCCCCCTGATTAAATGGGCCGGATGTTATCGCCCTCTCCCACTGATTAAATGTCCGGGTGTTACGCTCCCTCCCATGATAAATGTCTCGGGGTTATCGCTCCTCCCCCACCATTTAAATTGGGCTCGGGGGTTATCGCTCCTCTTTCACGATTAAAATCCGGTGTTTCGCGCCTCCCCACTCTTATAAGTCTCGGGTGTATCGCTCCTTCCCCCTTTAAAAGTCTCGGGTATCCTCCTCTCCCACTGATTAAAGTCTCGGATGTTATCGCTCCTCTCCCACTATTAAATGTCTCGGGTTTACCTCCTCTCCCCCTGATTAAATTCCGGGTGTTACGCTCCTCCCCACTGATTAGAATGCCCGGTGTTTTCCCCTCTCCCAGATTAAATGTCTCGGTTTATCGCTCCTTCCCACTATTATAATGTCCCCGGTGTTTTCGTCCTCCCCCCTGATTAGAATGTCTCGGGTGTTTCGCTCCTCCCCAAAACATTAAATTCTGGTGTTTTCGCCCTCTTCCACCATTTTATGTTCGTTTTTTATCCTCTCTCCCACGATTAAAATTCTCGGTGTTTCGCTCCTCTCCCACTTTTTAAATGTCCGGGTGTTAACGTCCCCTTTCCCCCCTTTTTAATGCTCGGGTTTTTACCTCTCTCCCACCATTAAAATGTTCGGTGTTATCGCTCCCCCCACTGAATAGTTCGGGTTTAGCTCCTCTCCCACTCATTATAATGTCTCGGGTGTTATCGCTCCTCTCCCACTGATTATAGTGTCTCGTCTGTTATCGCTCCTCTCCCACTGATTATAATGTCTCGGATGTTATCGCTCCTCTCCCACTCATTATAATGTCTCGGGTGTTATCGCTCCTCTCCCACTCATTATAATGTCTCGGGTGTTATCGCTCCTCTCCCACTCATTATAATGTCTCGGGTGTTATCGCTCCTCTCCCACTGATTAGAATGTCTCGGGTGTTATCGCTCCTCTCCCACTGATTAGAATGTCTCGGATGTTATCGCTCCTCTCCCACTGATTAGAATGTCTCGGGTGTTATCGCTCCTCTCCCACTGATTATAATGTCTCGGGTGTTATCGCTCCTCTCCCACTCATTATAATGTCTCGGATGTTATCGCTCCTCTCCCACTGATTAGAATGTCTCGGGTGTTATCGCTCCTCTCCCACTCATTATAATGTCTCGGGTGTTATCGCTCCTCTCCCACTGATTAGAATGTCTCGGATGTTATCGCTCCTCTCCCACTGATTAGAATGTCTCGTGTTATCGCCTCCTCTCCACTAATTGATCAATGTCTCGGATGTTATCGCTCCTCTCCCACTGATTATAGTGTCTTGTCTGTTATCGCTCCTCTCCCACTGATTAGAATGTCTGGATGTTATCGCTCCTCTCCCAATTGATTAAATGCACGGGGTTATCGCTCCTCTCCACCATGAAGATTCTCGGGTGGTTATCGCTCCTCTCCACTGATTATAATGGTCTCGGGTGTTATCGCTCCTCTCACCACTGATTAGAAATGTCCAGGTGTTATCGCTCCTCTCCCACTGATTATAATGTCCAGGATGTTATCGCTCACCTCTCCCACTGATTAGAATGTCTCGTGAGTTATCGCTCCTCATCCACTGATTATAGTGTCTTGGATGTTATCGCTCCTCTCCCACTGATTAGAATGTCTCGGGTGTTATCGCTCCTCTCCCACTGATTAGAATGTCTCGGGTGTTATCGCTCCTCTCCCACTCATTATAATGTCTCGGGTGTTATCGCTCCTCTCCCACTGATTATAATGTCTCGGGTGTTATCGCTCCTCTCCCACTCATTATAATGTCTCGGGTGTTATCGCTCCTCTCCCACTGATTAGAATGTCTCGGGTGTTATCGCTCCTCTCCCACTGATTAGAATGTATCGGATGTTATCGCTCTCTACCCACAGATTATAATTCTCGGGATGTTATCGCTCCTCTCCCACTGATTAAATGTCTCGATGGTTATCGCTCCTCTACCACTCATTTTAATGTCGCGGATGTTATCGCTCCTCTCCCACTCATTATAATGTCTCGGGTGGTATCGCTCCTCTTCCACTGATTATAGTGTCTCGTCTGTTATCGCTCCTCTCCCACTGATTAGAATGTCTCGGGTGTTATCGCTACTCTACCACTGAGTATAATGTCTCGGAGGTTATCGCTCCTCTCCCACTCTTTAAAAATGTCCCCGGTTTTATCGCTCCTCTTCCACTGATAAAAATGTCTCCCGGGGGTTATCGTCCTCTCCCACTCATTAAAATTCTCGGGTGTTATCGCTCCTCTCCCACTCATTATAATGCTCGGTGGGGTTTTTCGCTCCCTCCCACTGATTAGAATATCCGGTGTTTTTCGCTCCTCTCCCACTGATTAATGTTCTCAGGTGTTTTTCGCTCCTCTCCCACTCATTATAATGTCTCGGGTGTTATCGCTTTCCCTCCCACTATTAAATGTCTCGGGTGTTATCGCTCCTCTCCCACTGATTAAATGTTTTCGGTGTTATCGCTCCTCTCCCAATTTTAAATGTCTCGGATGTTATCCGCTCCTCTCCCACTGAAATTAGAAATTTTTCGGGTGTTATTTGCTCCTCTCCCACTTTAAATGTCTCGGTTTTTATCGCTCCTCTCCACTGATTAAATGTCCAATGTTTTATCGCTCCCTCCCCACTGATTATAAAGTCTCCACGGGAGTTAACGCTCCTCTCACCCCTCATTAGAATGTCTCGGGATGTTTTCGCCCCCAAATTCTCCCACTCATTAGAATGGTCCGGGTGTTATCGCTCCTCTCCCACCATTAGAATTTTCTCGGGTTGTTATCGCTCCTCTTCCCACCTGTATAATGCTCGGGTGTTTATCGCTCCTCTCCCACTGATTATATTTGTATCGGGTGTTATCGCTCCTCCCACTGATTAGAATGTCCTCCGTGTGTTATCTCTCCTCTCCCACTATTAGAATGTCTGGGTGTTAAACGCTTTCCCCCCCACTATTTAATGTCTCGGGGTTATCGCTTTCCCCTCCCACGTTAGAATGTCTCGTGATTTATCGCTACCTCTCCCACGATTAGAATGTCTTGGGTGTTAACGCTCCTCTCCCACTGATTATAATGTACGGGGTTATCGTTTCCACGTTTGATTGGTTTACCTCCTCCCCACTCATTATAATGTCTCGGGTGTTATCGCTCCTCTCCCCACTATTTAAATGCTCGGTGTTATCGCTCCTCCCCACTCATTTAAAGTCTCGGGTGTTACGCCCTCTCCCACTTTAGAATGTCTCGATGTTATCGCCCCCCACCCCCATTAAATGTCTCGGTTATCGCTCCTCTCCCACTGATTAGAATGTCTCGGATGTTATCGGGGGTCCCCCCCCACTATTTTAAAGGGTTTGGGTTTTTATCGCTCCTCTCCCACTGATTAAATGCCGGGGTTTTCGCCCCCTCCCACTCATTAAAATTTCGGGTGTTTTTGCTCCCTCCCCCTGATTAAATGTTTGAGTTTAACCCCTTTTTTAAAACGCTCCTCTTTTCCCTGAAAATTAGAAGGGCCTCTGTTCGTCCTTTTTTCCCTGTTAAAAAATTTTTTCGGTGTAAAAAAGTTTTTTCTTCCCCCCCAAGGGGTTTTTTCTTGGGGGTGGATTGCCCCCCCTAAAACCCTTATTTTGGGGCCCCGGGTGTTTCGGGCCCCCATATTAAGAAATTGTTTTTTCCCCCCAATGGGGGATCACCCCCTTTTTTTCCCACTGATTGAATGGGGCCCCCGGGGGGTTTCGGGCCCCTCTTTTTTCCCCCCCTTTTTATTTTAACCCCGGGGTGTTTTGGGTCGCTTTTTCTTGCCCCCTTTATTTGGGCCCCCGTGAGTTAAAACCTCCCACCATGGGGTTTTCCCCCCCGGGGTTTGTTCTCCCACCTATTATTTTGGGCCCCCGGGTGTTTCTTCCCCCCCAATTTTGGGGAAAGTGGAGTTGTTTCCTTCCCACTGATTAGGGAATGGGTTTTTTTTGGGGAAAGTACGCTCCCACCGTTGGGGTTTTCGGGGCCCACCAGTGGAGTTGATTCTTGGAGCCCACCAGTGGAGCTGATTCTTGGTGCCCACCAGTGGAGCTGATTCTTGAGCCACCAGTGGAGTTGATACTTGGGGCCCATCGGTGGAGTTGATACTTGGGGCCCATCGGTGGAGTTGATTCTTGGGGCCACCAGTGGAGCTGATTCTTGAGCCACCAGTGGAGTTGATTCTTGGAGCCACCAGTGGAGCTGATTCTTGGGGCCCATCGCTGGAGTTGATTCTTGGTGCCACCCAGTGGAGTTGATTCCTGGGGCCCACCAGTGGAGTTGATTCCTGGGGCCCACCAGTGGAGATGATTCCTGGGGCCCACCAGTGGAGTTGATTTCTGGGGCCCACCAGAGGAGTTGATTAATGGAGCCCACCAGTGGAGTTGATTCCTGGGGTCCACCAGTGGAGTTGATTCCTGGAGCCCACCAGTGGAGTTGATTCCTGGGGCCCAACAGTGGAGTTGATTCCTGGGGTCCACCAGTGGAGCTGTTTCTGGGGGTCCACCAGTGGAGCTGTTTCTTGGGGCCCACCAGTGGAGCTGTTTCTTGGGGCCCACCAGTGGAGTTGATTCCTGTGGGCCCACCAGTGGAGTTGATTCCTGGGGCCCACCAGTGGAGTTGAGTCCTGGGGCCCAACAGTGGAGTTGATTCCTGGAGCCCACCAGTGGAGATGATTCTTGGGCCCACCAGTGGAGCTGATTCTTGAGGCCCCTGCTAAGCGGCCCTAGCCCTGCCATGCCCAGGGGCCATTGGGGATATTCGCTGCTCCACTGTGTTGCCTCCATCTTGTCTTACTGATTGGGCATAAAAGAACATATTTGCCAACAATTAAGAATTCTTTGGGGCAATCCCGAGAACTTGAGGTAAAAAGGGAAAGGAATTGTTGCACATGCGGAGAGAGATTTTGGGGCAGATTTACTGAGGCAATTGTGCCAAAATACCAAATGTATAACATGTTTTAGACCGTTTCTAGACACTTCTGTGCTTTGTATGACGTGTGCCAAAAATGTTCCAAAAGTTTGCGACAATTAATGGAACACACTTAGCCGACTAATAAATGGTGTAAAGTTACACAAGCAGGAGATAAGAACTGTTCTGACTCTGAAGGGAAGCAAATTCAGAACAGCAATGTATTTGATAATGGTTTTAAACATGTAGGCAAAGGTAAATAAAGACTATTAACACAGTCTGTCTGTCTGGCTCTGTCTCTAGGACAATTTAGGATGATGGTTCAGTGGTTAGCACAGTTTAGCATGGTGGCTCAGTGGTTAGCAGAGTTTAGGATGATGGCTCAGTGGTTAGCACAGTTTAGCATGGTGGCTCAGTGGTTAGCACAGTTTAGCATGGTGGCTCAGTGGTTAGCACAGTTTAGCAAGGTGGCTCAGTGGTTGTCTCAGTGCTTAGCACAGTGGTTCAGTGGTTAGCACAGTTTATCAATGATAGATTAGTGGCTAGCAACGTGGGTAGCACAGTTTAGCATGGTGGCTCAGTCGTTAGCAGAGTTTAGCACTGTGGCTCAGTGGTTAGCACAGTGGTTCAGTGCTTATCACAGTTTATCAATGATAGATTAGTGGCTAGCATAGTGGGTAGCACAGTTTAGCATGGTGGCTCAGTGGTTAGCACAGTTTAGCATGGTGGCTCAGTGGTTGTCTCAGTGATAAGCACAGTGGTTCAATGGTTAGCACAGTTTATCAATGATAGATTAGTGACTAGCATAGTGGGTAGCACAGTTTAGCATGGTGGCTTAGTGGTTAGCACAGTTTAGCATGGTGGCTCAGCAGTTGGCATAGTTTAGCATGGTGGCTCAGTGGTTGTCTCAGTGATAAGCACAGTGGTTCAGTGCTTAGCACAGTTTATCAATGATAGATTAGTGGCTAGCATAGTGGGTAGCACAGTTTAGCATGGTGGCTCAGTAGTTAGCACAGTTTAGCACAGTGGCTCAGTGGTTAGCATAGTTTAGCACGGTAGTTCAGTGGTTAGCACAATTTAGCAAGGTGGCTCAGCAGTTGGCACAGTTTAAAATGGTGGCTCAATGGTTTGCACAGTGCAGCACAATGGCTCAGTGGTTAGCACAATGTAACATGGTGGCTCAGTGGTTAGGGCAGTTTAGCATGATGGCTCAGTGGTTAGCATGGTTTAGCACAGTAGCTCAGTGGTTACTGCAATTTAGCATGGTAGCTTAGTGTTTAGTATAGTGGGACAGTGGATAGTACAATTTATCATGGTAGTTCAGTGGTTAACACAGTTTAGCATGGTGGCTCAGTGGTTAGCATAGTTTAGCATGGTGGCTCAGCAGTTGGCACAGTTTGACATGGTGCCTTAATGGTTTACACAGTGCAGCACAATGACTCAGTGGTTACCACAGTTTAGCATGGTGGCTTAGTGGGTAGCAAAGTGACTCAGTGGTCAGGGCAGTTTAGCATGGTGGCTTAGTGGTTAGCACAGTAGCTCAGTGGTTACTGCAGTTCAGCATGGTAGCTTAGTGTTTAGCACAGTGGGTCAGTGGTTAGCACAGTTTAGCATAGTGACTTAGTAGTTAGGACAGTGGCTCAGTGGTTAGGGTAGTTTAGCATGTTGATTCAGTGGTTAGCACAGTTTAGCATGGTGGCTTAGTGGTTAGGACAGTGGATCAGTGGTTTGGACAGTTTAGCATGGTGGCTTAGTGGTTAGCATGGTGGCTTAGTGGCTAGGACAGTGACTCAGTGGTTAGCACAGTTTAGCACGGTGGCTTTGTGGTTAGGAAAGTGGCTCAGTGGTTAGCACAGTTTAGCATAGTGACTTAGTGGTTAGGACAGTGGCTCAGTGGTTAGGGCAGTTTAGCCTGTTGATTCAGTGGTTAGCACAGTAACTCAGTGGTTAGCACAGTTTAGCACGGTGGCTTAGTGGTTAGGACAGTGGATCAGTGGTTTGGACAGTTTAGCATGGTGGCTTAGTGGTTAGCATGGTGGCTTAGTGGCTAGGACAGTGACTCAGTGGTTAGCACAGTTTAGCACGGTGGCTTAGTGGCTAGGACAGTGACTCAGTGGTTAGCACAGTTTAGCACGGTGGCTTAGTGGTTAGGAAAGTGGCTCAGTGGTTAGCACAGTTTAGCATAGTGACTTAGTGGTTAGGACAGTGGCTCATTGGTTTGGACAGTTTAGCATGTTGGCTCAGTGGTTAGCATTGCAGTGCTGGGGTTTTAGCTTTTAGACTATGAGCCCCAACGGAGACAGGGGCCGATCTGAATACTTACAATCTCTGTACAGCGCTGTGGAATATAACCGCACTATATAAATGAATACAATAAATAGTACCCCTGTATCGAACGCCTATAAAGTACCGTTATACTGCACCCATATGTGTTACGTCTGTGCGGCACTAGATGGTAGTGATATTTTAGACTACTTTGTCTTATGTTACTGTGTGGTCGCTGTCACTCATCCAATAAGAGTAGCAGGGACTTACCAATACAGAAGAAAAAACCCGCCACATAGTGTAAGTTACAGTAATGCCTGTTTTTAATAAATAGGGAGGATTTTGGATTCTTTGAGACCATAATTAACGGCAATTGCAAGCAGTGCAGCGAGAAATCCTGGCGGCGGGGACGTGTAGGAGGAGGGGGAGCCGCGTCGCTGCAGCTGCTATCGAGGGCCAAGAAAAAAACATGCTCCATTGTAAGGAACTTTAATTAGCTAAAAATAGATCCCCGTGAACAACCTGCATGTAGGGTGCACGGCGAAGCAAAGACGCGGCTCCTACAGGGTTTCTGCAATACTCTTTCATGTTAAACACTTCACTTAAGGCAAAATAAGGAGAATACAATGTAGCAATTTATCACCCAAATAAGAAAATCCGTCACTGCGACAGCACTATTAAAGGGGTTGTCTCACTACAGGGATCACTGCTGCTTTTTATGTTAAAGATATTGCAAAAACAAGTCACTTTGCAATATGTGTCCAGTAACAGTGTCCTACCTATTCCTAGATATCCCCTCTTGTATGGGCTGCATCAGCTCCTCAGGTCACTATAGCTACAGACCTGTTCAATCTCTCCTGATAGGCTGCCAGCGCTGGTCACTATAGCTACAGACCTGTTCAATCTCTCCTGATAGGCTGCCAGCGCTGGTCACTATAGCTACAGACCTGTTTGATCTCTCCTGATAGGCTGCCAGCACTGGTCGCTATAGCTACAGACCTGTTCATTCTCTCCTGATAGGCTGCCAGCACTGGTTGCTATAGCTACTGACCTTGCCTCTCTTTCCTGATAGGCTGCCAGCACTGGTCGCTATAGCTACAGACCTGTTCAATCTCTCCTGATAGGCTGCCATCACGGGTTGCTATAGCTACAGACCTGTTCTATCTCTCCTGATAGGCTGCCAGCACTGGTTGCTATAGCTACAGACCTGTTCAATCTCTCCTGATAGGCTGCCAGCACTGGTTGCTATAGCTACAGACCTGTTCAATCTCTCCTGATAGGCTGCCAGCACTGGTTGCTATAGCTACAGAACTGTTTGATCTCTTCTGATAGGCTGCCAGCGTTGGTCGCTATAGCTACAGACCTGTTCAATTTCTCCTGATAGGCTGCCAGTACTGGTCGCTATAGCTACAGACCTGTTCCATCTCTCCTGATAGGCTGCCAGCACTGGTTTCTATAGCTACAGAACTGTTTGATCTCTTCTGATAGGCTGCCAGCAGTGGTTGCTATAGCTACAGACTTGGCTTCTACTGCAGCCTAGTGGAAGCCAGTAAACACGCCCCTGAATTCAAGATGAAACCAAACAGACGAATCAATGTAGCGAGACAACCCCTTTAAGGCCGAGTTCACATCCAGAGCCGTCTTAATAGCATTATGGGCCCCTGGGCCCTGCCCAAATACATGACATCACACTAGGTTATACCTCAAGCCACCCAAGCACACCCATATTATCACGCCACTTATGTCTGGACACCTGCAGCTTACAAGACTATTTGGCTGGGCAGGGAACCTTTGGCTCCCTTCTCCACCATGGTTTTTAACTGTTTGCACAACCTAAAAATACACAGTTAAATAAGCAAAGACAACCAAGGGATCCAGGGTATGTTTTTTTTGTATTCCTGGGACATACATACACCCCAAGGGCCCCTATACTTGTGGGACCTCCGGGCAGCTGCCTAGTGTGCCCAATGGAAAAGCTGGCCCTGTTCACATCAGCGCTATTTTGCTAGTTCTACACATCAAGTCCAAAATCTGGCGGCATTTTGACATTGCAGGAGTCCAGTTTTTGGCAAAAGCCGGGTTGGTTTTCGGATTCCCCATCAGCCTGTGCCATAGAATGTACAACATGTTGCAGATTCCGCCGGATTTTGGGACCGACGGTAACATTTTTTAGGCTGTCTATGCAGCGCAGGGCACCGTCGGATTTTGGGCGGATTCAAATCCACCGTACATCCGGCTGCAAACCTGTGCTGTGTAGACCTAGCCTAAAAATGTCCGACACCGCGGCAAAAACTGGACGGATCCATTGTAGTCGGTGGGGTCAGCGCGCCTTTAGGGTATGCAGGGGCGTAGCTACAAGGGGTGCAGCGGTAGCAGTTGCTACCGGGCCCTGCAGCCTGAGGGGGCCCAAAAGCCTTACTGCCACATAGGGAGAGACCAGTATTGTAAATGGCGCATAGTAACTGGGGGCCCAATTACACTTTTTGCATTAGGGCCCCAGAGCTTGAAGTTACGCCTCTGAGGGTATGTGCACACGGCGTGTTGGGTCCGTGAGTTACATTTTAGATGCGTGTTTGGATCCGTCTGTCGGACCCCCAACACGCATCTAATAATGTGCAGTGTGATTTACATTGGTTTCAATGTAAAACATGCACAGGCGTCGGCCATGGGTGTTTACTTGCGTCTTTCGGATCCATTCAAAGAATTCTCATGTCATTTCTTGATCCAAAAGACGCAGCAGGCGCCCTATTTAAAACTATAGGGAGCGATCCTGCTGCAGCCAAGCGCGCGCCTGCGTGTTGGATGCGTTTTGGATGCATTTTATGCAGCGCTTTTGGATCTCAAACGGATTCAACACTCCGTGTGAACATACCCTTAGGCCATGTTCACACGGCTTAAAATGGGCCGTATTTCGGTCCGTAATTACGCGCCGAAGTGCGCCAATTACGGCTGGAATACGTCCCATTCATTACGGTAATGATTACGTCTCCTCTCCCTGCTCGGCGAATACGCCGAGGGGGGGAGATAATTGACAGGTCACTTTCTAGCGGCGTATACGCACCGCTAGCAATGACAGTCTATGGGCCGGCGAAGTGCCGGCCCCCGCTCGCGCCCCGCCCCCGGCCACACGGCGTAATTGCGGGGCGGAATTACGCCCCGCAGTTAAGCCGTGTGAATATAGCCTCAGGGTCATGCTCGATTTTTGGTGGTTGACTAGAATGGAAGGACTCGGGTATGAGTTGAATTTGACCTTGACCCGCATCTGACGTGGAGTACTACTAGTTACACCCCTGACCATTTATTACGGCTCCATGCGGTTAAGGTCAGGGTTTTTCACCTGCATGACTCTACACTCTAAACTAACCATGGTTAGTTTTGTTTTTGTTTTTTACTGTTTTTGCATAGTTTAACTTCTGACGTCACTTTTGCACCAGTGTCGCCCTGATGTGGTGCTCGTCCAGAAGCGACATTAGAGGGGTTGTCTCACTACAGGGATTGCTGCTTTTTATGTTAAAGATCTCGCAAAAACAAGTCACTTTGCAATATGTGTCCATTAACAGTGTCCTACCTATTCCTAGATATCCCCTCTTGTATGGGCTGCATCAGCTCCTCAGGTCGCTATAGCTACAGCCCTGTCTGATCTCTCCTGATAGGCTGCCAGCACTGGTTGCTATAGCTACAGACCTGTTCGATCTCTCCTGATAGGCTGCCAGCACTGGTCGCTATAGCTACAGACCTGTTCGATCTCTCCTGATAGGCTGCCAGCACTGGTCGCTATAGCTACAGACCTGTTTGATCTCTCCTGATAGGCTGCCAGCACTGGTCGCTATAGCTACAGACCTGTTTGATCTCTCCTGATAGGCTGCCAGCACTGGTTGCTATAGCTACAGACCTGTTCCATCTCTCCTGATAGGCTGCCAGCACTGGTTGCTATAGCTACAGACCTGTTCAATCTCTCCTGATAGGCTGCCAGCACTGGTTGCTATAGCTACAGACCTGTTTGATTCATAGTTGCCAACTTTTGAAATTGAAAAAGCAGGAGATTGTAGAGGGCACACCCCATTTTGTGAGTGTGCCACGCCCTTCAAAAAGCCACACCCACTCCACCTAAGTGCATAACGGCTTTGGAAGAAAGCCAGGTAGATGCCCTTATAGTCAGGTAGTAGCCCCCCCATAACCAGGTAGGGCCCCTTACAGGCAGGTAGATGCCCCCTTGTAGCCAAGTAGATAACCCCTTGTAGCCAGGTAGATGCCCCCTCTGTAGCCAGGTAGATGCCCCCTCTGTAGCCAGGTAGATGCCCCCTCTGTAGCCAGGTGAGCCCCCTCTGTAGCCAGGTAGAGCCCCCTCTGTAGCCAGGTAGATGCCCCCTTTGTTAGCCAGGTAGATGCCCCCTTTGTTAGCCAGGTAGATGCCCCCCTTTGTTAGCCAGGTAGTTGCCCCCTTTGTTGCCAGGTAGTGCCCCCATTTTTTAGCCAGGTAGACCCCCCATTGTAGCCAGGTAGTGCCCCCATTGTAGCCAGGTAGTGCCCCCCCATTGTAGCCAGGTAGTGCCGCCCCCCATTGTAGCCAGGTAGTGCCCCCCCCATTGTAGCCAGGTAGTGCCCCCTCTGTTGCCAGGTAGACCCCCCATTGTAGCCAGGTAGTGCCCCCCCATTGTAGCCAGGTAGTGCCCCCCCATTGTAGCCAGGTAGTGCCCCCTCTGTTGCCAGGTAGACCCCCCCCCCATTATAGCCAGGTAGTGCCCCCTCTGTTGCCAGGTAGACCCCCCATTGTAGCCAGGTAGTTGCCCCCTCTGTTGCCAGGTAGTTGCCCCATTGTAGCCAGGTAGTGACCCCCTTTGTAGCCAGGTAGTGCCCGCTTTGTTAGCCAGGTAGAGCCCCCCTATAACTAATAAAAATAAAATAATAAAAGCCACTTACCTCACCCGGCTCCTGCAGCTCCGGACATCTCCCGGCCGACTGAGTAGTCTCAGCGTCGCAGGGGGAGTGACCGCAGCCGCGCATCACTCCCCCTGCGCCGCTGACCTGTATGTACAGCACGCACCAGCGCTGTACATACAGGGGGAGAAGGGAGGAGGGGAACGATCCCTCCTGCCTTCTCCCTGTACTGCTGCCTGCTGGCGGCGGGAGGAAAGCCCTCTGCCGGGATGGCGGGGGGGGGGGGGTGGAACCACATTAGCGGGACCCCCCCGGCCAAAAGCGGGAGAGTTGGCATGTATGGTTTGATGTCTCCTGATGGGCTGTCAGCACTGGTTGCTATAGCTACAGACCTGTCTTCTTCTGCAGCCTAATAGAAGCCAGTAAACACGCCCCTGAAATCAAAATGAATCCATGAAAACAGGACTGAGGTAAGATGAATCAATGTAATGAGACAAAGCCTTTAAATGGAAGGGACATTGGAGTGAAAGGGCTGCAGCACCGGAGGCACCAGGGAATGGGTACGTTCAGACGCGTTTCTGGGCCCTAATGCAAAATCTATAGCGGGGCCCCCACCTAACCATGTACCACTTATAATACTGGTGCCTTATGTTGTAGCGGGCCCACACACTCCAGGGCCCGGTAGCAACTGCTACCTCTGCACCCCCTATAGCTACGCCCCTGGGTACATTTGACTATTCAAAGGGTGCTTTCACGTGAAGTGTTTTTTTATGCGTTTTTTTTTTTTTTTTGCTGAAATGCACCGCATAAATGACTGTGCAATTCTGCAAAAAAATGAGTTACATTGCTTTTTATATGAAACACACATCAGTGTTCAGACGAGTGATCTCCAATGCGCGTCTCATTGCGTCTTTCGGATCCGTTCCAAGAATTGACATGTTAATTCTTGGTCCGAAAGACGCAGCAGGAGCCCTATAATAAACTATAGGGTGTGATCCTGCTGCAGCCAACACGCAGCTGCCGGTTGGATACGTTTAGGATCCGATCGCCGCTGCGTTTTTGGATGCGATTTTCGGATCCAACATGGATCCAAAAAACGGCGCGTGAATGGCCCCTTAGTGTCTGTTGTAAAACGATTCTGGTTGCGTCTCTGCCATAGAACCTGCGACACAGTTATGAACCAGGCCCAAAATAACCCATCAGGCTATTGCGCTAACCGGGGCAGGGCCATCTTTTCCATTGGAAAAAAGATCCCAATGGGAAAACTTCCAGCATGCAAAAAGTATAAAAAATGCACTTGTATTCCAAAAATAGCTAAAAAGCACATAGCAAACATGTTTACGCGTTTCGAGCTGATTCTGTAGACTCTTAGTCGTGACACATCTAAACAATTTGAGGCCCCTTGGGATGTCCCTGGCTTATTGCGGTCATTACCCGCGTCTCAATACGCCATGTGTTTTGGAACCACGTGCGTAATTCTACAGCATGGGGGGGGGGGGGCCCCCATAAAATTGATTGTCAGCGGCGCGTAAGCGCCACGAACAATTGACATGTCAATTCTCCCCCCGTGTGTACAATACGCGCGGGGAGACAATGTGTAATCCATAGCTCTCTATAAGAGCTATGAATTACCGCTATTGCGGCGCGCATTTCATCATGTATAAAGCGCAATATGTGGCAAAATAAGCCGTGTGAACATACCCTTATACATGCTGGACGGTCAAGTAGCACATGTGCATTAACCCATTATGGAAAAAGCAATGATAACACATGTAGGGAATAACAGATATACAAAATTTTAATAGATAGACATCAGATCTGTTTTTTTTTTTTAAAAAAACGTGAGATCTTTTGGATTATGCTATTAGAAACAAAGTTCCCGCAGGGTCTAAATTATAAAACAGATCTGATGTATGTCTATTGAAATGTTGTATATCTGTTATTCCTTACATGTTATTATCATTGCTTTGTCATAATGGGTTAATGCACATGTGCTGCCTGATTGTCCAGCATGTACAGTATACGGAGCTCTCAGGATTGTTTAGATGTGTCACGACTAAGGGCGAGATGTTCGAAAA
Organism: Phyllomedusa bahiana; assembly: GCA_025379985.1. Taxonomy (NCBI): domain Eukaryota; kingdom Metazoa; phylum Chordata; class Amphibia; order Anura; family Hylidae; genus Phyllomedusa; species Phyllomedusa bahiana. The sequence goes on from JAODAL010010852.1 coordinate 99,583, forward strand.
TTGTTGGTGCTACGTCAGTTTTTTTGGGGTTAAATAGTGTAAAGTGGCCACAAGTTCGCCCTCAAAAATTGGCTCAGGTATACCTCGCATAGTAAACGTAATGCGCTAAAAATGATGCGTGTGCGTCCTATTTAAATGCGCCCATAGCACGCATTTAAAAGGTATATGGTTAAGGGGATACGTTGTGTTAGGGATTACAAGTATGGTTTGGCATTTCAATTGGTTTGGGCATTACAAGTTGGTTGGGAAAAACAAGTTGTGTTGGGGGCCATACAATATTTTAGCGATTACAATATGTTTAGGGGGATTACAAATTTAGGCGCTTACATTTTGTGTTTGGGTTTAAATTTTTTTTTGTTTGGTCATTTAAAGTATTTTACGCTTACAATAGTGTTAGGGCATTAAAAGTATTGTCCCATTACTTTTGGGTTCCCCATTCAATATGTTAGGGGCCCTTCAAGAAATTTTAGGCCCTTACAATATGTGTTGGCCCATACAGTATTTTATGCATTAAATATTTGTTGGAAAATATGTGTTAGGGCATTCAATATTTTGGGCCCCTACAATTTGTTTGGGGCTTACAATATTTTATGATTACAGATGTGTTGGGCCCCTTACAAGTATGTTTAGGGCCCAAAATATTTTAGGGATTACATATTGTTAGGTCAAAAAAGATTTTTCCCCTTAAAAAATGTTTAGGCCCTTACAAGTGTTTACCCTTAAATATTGTTTCCCCTTACAATAGTTTAACATTACAATTTTTAGGCTTACAAGTAGTGTTAGGGGGCATACAATATTTTTTGGGGGCATACAAGTAGGGTTGGGTTCGGGAACCCTTACAATATTGTTTGGGCATTACAAATTTTGGGGCCATTTTTTTTTAAAAGATTTTTTAGGCCAATACAAGTATGGTTTACGCATTACAAATATGTGTTAGGGGGTTACAATATTTTAGGGGGTTAAATTTGTGTTAGGGGCCCTTACAGTATTGTTAGGGGCATTTAAATATGTTTTTCTTTTTAATAGGTTAGGCGCATTTAAATATGTGTTAGGGGGTTAAAGTATGGTTGGGCATTACAAATTGTTTGGGCCCCTTACAAGTATGTGTTAGGGCCCCTTAAATATGTGTTTGGGGGATTACAAGTATGGTTTTGGGGATTACAATATTTAGGGGCCCTTAATTGTGTTGGGCCCCGGGGGGGGGCATTCAATATTGTTTGGGGCATTCAATATTTTTGGGGCATTCAAGTATGTTTCCTTACAATATGTTTGGCCCTTAAAGTATGTTTGGCCCATTACAAGTATGTGTTAGGCCCCAAATTCAAGATTGTTAGGGGATTACAAGTATGTGTTAGGTTACAATATGTGTTTGGGGCATTCAATATTTTAGGGCATTACAATTTGGAGGGTTGGGATTGTTAGGGCATTACAAGATGTGTGGGGCCAAATTAAAGTATGTGTTTTGGGGATTACAATATGTTTAGGGCATTACAATATTGGGTTTGGGGGAATTTTAAGATGTGTTTAGGGGCATTACAATATTTTTTAAAGCATTACAAGTATGTGTTAGGCGTACAATATGTGTTAGGGGGATTACAATATGTGTTAGGGGCAATAATTTTTTTATGCATTTACAAGTATGTTGGGTTTTAAAAGGCCCTTACAATTGGTTTTGGTCATTTCAAGTTTGTTTCCATTACAATATGTGTTAGGTCATTACAAGTTTTCGAAAATATGTGTTGGTGCATGCAATATGTGTTAGGCCCCTTTCAAATATGTGTTAGGTGCATTTCGTATGTTTAGGGGCCCCTTAAAGTAGTTTGGGCCCCTTTCCTATTTTTAGGGGATTTCAAGTATGTGTTAGGGGATTACAAATATGTTTAGGGGATTACAAGTATGTTTAGGGGCCCTTACAAGTATGGTTTTGGGGCAAATTTTTTCAAGTTTGTGTTAGGCATTACAAAATATTTTTTTACATTTCAATATGTGTTAGGGCCCCTTAAAGTATGTGTTAGGGGCATCCAGTTTTTGGGTTTAAAAAAGGGGGCATTACAAGTATGTGTTAGGGCATTACAAAAGGAAATTTGTTTTTAGGGCATTCCAGTATTTTAGGTGCATTACCCGTATTTTTTGTTGTTTGGTAAAAATTTTTCCCCAAAGTATTGTTAGGGCATTACAATATGTGTTAGGGGCATTACAATATGTTGGGTTTAGGGTGGCATTTCAATATGTGTTAGGCCAACAAATTTTTTCCCTTAAAATATGTTTGTCTTTTCAAGTATGTGTTTGTGCATTACAAAAGTTTGTTTTAGGTTGGGGGCCCTTACAATTTTTGTTTGGGGGGAAAAAAGGGCTTTGTTTTTTTTCAAAAAAGGTAATTTTGATTTCCCCACGGGTTTGTGCCCGTATTGACGCACAAATCCCGTGAATAAGGGGGGGGAGGGGGGGGGGCCGGAGCCGGCGGGGGGGCCGCTCCCGGCCCCCTAACAAAGCATTGTTTACGGCCGCCGGCCGAAAAAAATGTCAGTCCTTTTTCCCCCCGGGCGGATTTCCCAGGGGGAGGACGAAAGGAACCACGTTCCAATGAGAGCATGGGGTTTCCGTAAATTTCTGCCGCGGATTGGCGCCGTACTGAAGCGCAAATCCGGGCCCCTACGGGGCCCCAATACGCGGGAGAATTTAAAACTGTTGAAAAGGGGGCCTTTTAACCTTCAAGTTTGCATGTTTTGCACTAATTGCGGGACAAAACATTTTATTGGTAAGTATGAATGCCCCATGGAGGCCCTCGCGCACGGGGGCGCATAGCTTATATTACAATAATGAAATGCCCTAACACATTACACTTGTAAGATTGCATGCACCTAACACTTACACTTGTAATGATGGGTAGCACCCAACACATAACACTTTTAATGATGTTATGCACAAAGGGGCATTTAGTTATGTGGGGCCCGGAATTTAAAGCGCCTAGTTTTGGGGTTTTCGCTTCATTTACATCCAAAAATGGCTTTAAAAGCGGGTTTTTTTGCGCAATACAGACCCAAAAAAGGCGTTGGCGTTTGGGGGAAAGTGGCCCTAAGACCCGTGGCTCGAAAACGTTTAAAGTAGGGAAAATTTTTTTGAATTACTTTTTAACTATTTTTTTTTTTTTTTTTTTTTAAAAAACTTTTTATACTTTTGCAGGGTATTTTCCCATTGGGACTTTTTCTGTTTTTTTCATTGTGGTCGGGGCCTTGCCTCAATATGGACTGTTTTATTGGACTAATGCCAATCCACTAGGTGTGCGGGCTAATTTTTTCAAATTTTACTTGGGTTTTTCCATTGGGCACACTCGTTTCCGGGGGGCCCCCAAA